>CM043122.1:12504532-12700265 GCA_023701765.1 Hylyphantes graminicola
GGTAGGTTGCTTCAACCATCTTTTAAGAGAGGCATGAAAGTCGTTTTGCTTTTTGCTGTCTCTTCTTTCGTACCTTTTTCAGTGGTCTTGCCAGTCAATGCCCACGATCCGTGTACCCAACGCCCCGTATTGCCCAGAATTTGTGGGGGGATGGTATAAAAACTTACTTTATTAGTGGTTTTATGAATGTTGGTGAATTTAATGCATATAAATGTTATTTCTAACTTTTGGTATATCTGAAATGAATGTTGTTTGTATACTTAAGCTTTGTAAAGCTTCTTTGTACACTATTAAAACCAAAAGAGTGAAATCCACTCCAATAGGAAGAAGTGCATTTTCGACACCGGAAAGGATTGAATTATTAACTCAGACTGAGTTAAAATCACTCGTTTGGGGTGATCCTGTCGGAGGCTTAACACAGAAAAGATCCACTCCTTCCGGGGAATGAAAAACCCCCCCCCCCCCCCCCCCCCCCCCCCCAGAGCATTTTCCAGACTGGAGGAGTGAAATTAACTCAAGACTGAGTTTAAATCGCTCGTTCTTTTTAAGAGAGTAAACTGCGAAAAACAATAGTTAAGGCATTTTAAATTAACTTAATTCGAAGTACCGTTTATAAAAATATTTTTTAAATATCTTTATTAATAAAAAATACAAGTACAATATAGAAACTCGTACAATAATTTCATACTTATCTTTTGAATTTGTGGGTAACAAACGGACGAAAGAATATAGCTTTCCACTTGGGTTAGAACCTTAATATGTTGTTTTACTGAAAAAAGGGTTATGTTTTGGTGCCAAAATAGAAGTTCTCAAATGAAAAAATAACAGAACTTAATTGATTGTGTAGCATAAGTTTATTCATTATCGCTTTACGAATTAAAATAAGCTGTTTAAACTTTTATTGCTAATTTTAATGCAAATTTTTTTAACGACAACTTTGTGAACACCACTAAAAGAACGCCTTTATTTCGGAATAAAAATTAAAGGTTTTTTTAGTTAGTCCATGTAACGTAATTTGTCCCACATAAATTTTCAAGTCTATGGTTTTCATTTATTTTGCATTTTGTTTATTTAGAAAAAAGGTTAAATGGCAGAAAGTTTATTTTCCAGATGCTCTCGCCAATGTTCTTAAATTGGTTAAATTATAAAAATCGTTAATTAACTTCTTGGAGTATGACAGTCTCCATTTTTAGGACCCTATCGCAAAAGAGATATAGTTCTATAAAAGCAACACACTACAGCCCCTAAGATTTGCTCCCAAAAAAAAATAAAAAATAATCCTAGATACATCAGTCCGATCCTAACCTTGCCCGACGGCCACTTTCCTCCCGATAAAAAATGATTTCACAGAGTGAAAGCCCGCACTCCTTTGTACGTGCAAACAGTGGGACCTTAAGTGAATTGTATGCATATCCATAGCGCACCCCCTCTATAATTCTGTGAATGCTTTTCCCATATGACAGATAAGAGAAAGCGTTGCTATAGGAACTCATACAAACTCTACGGATCCCTTTTTCGATGGCTGACCCAACCTGAGGATCATTAATAACGTCCTTTGGTCGAGAACAGATGGACTCGCGAAACTGGGTTTGCTTTCTGGGGCCTTTGGACACCTGGACAAAAGGACGAGCGGGCGTCTTGTCTGGTCCCTCTAAGCGTGACCAAAAAATAAAAAAAAAAAAAAAACATATTTATGATGCTCTTTTCGCTTTTGCATCCGCTGAAATAGATAGGATTTTTTGCTCAAAAGGCTCTTGGAGTTAGTTTATTTGGAGTCGTTGGGAAATATAGACGTGTCTGTAAACATAGTTGTTTACGTTTGGAGTAGTGGACTTGGTTTGTGCATTTTTAAAATGAAAATTGTCTTAAATTAAAAGAAAATGACGAACTCCAATAAACCTAGTTTTTGAATTCATTTATTGAGCTCTGAAATATACAAGTTTTTTTTTATTTCACAGTTTTTACTTCAGAAACATAAAAACAATCTGGCAATCATCCTGCTCCCAACCATCTTTTGGGTCCACTGTTGTCGGATGATCAGGAGCAAGTTTTTGAGGGACTTGTGCAACATTGTCTTTTGGACTTGGTGTCAGTAATGTGCACTAGGAAAATTAATCAAAACCATCCGTTTTAACAATATATTATAAAGTAATATCTTATTTTTTTATATTATATAAAATGGAACTTTTATTGACTCAGGATTTGTCAAATATTAATTCATATAATTTTTGCAAAGAATTTGAAAATGCTCTGGTTGTGTACAGTGGAAAAAGTAGTTTTAGATATCATAATTGAGAATCAAATTTGAATTCTAACGATACTAGGTATCGAAAAAAACTCTTTGGTTGTGGCTAGTGATTGGCACTTGTACTTGTGAAACTAGTCTTGCTTTCTGTACCTTTAGTTTTAGTTTTTTTTACGAAATTCGGTTTTAAAAATATTTCGACAACCTAAATTTGTCTTAACAATTTTTCCACATAGTTTGTAAACGACTACATAGTCTCCCGAATTACAAGATCCGTATTTGAGTTTACAGTGTACAGGATATAGACAGTTAACAGTGTTGAGTTAGCAGTGAACAGGTAAACTCTTAAAATATTCATGTACACTGATACTCTCTTAGAATATTGCTGTACACTGATAACTCAAACCTGGAAGTCCAAATCAATCAAATTACTCAATGCTATAAAGCTATTCTTTCTTTGCCAACACTGTATATGAAGCTAAACCGACGATGATTTTGCGAATGAGATTTATTTCTCCGCTTTATCTTTTGCCTTCTCTTCCCGAGACAGGTGTGCAGATTAGCACTTTTGTTGAGGAGGCCAAGAAAATGGTTTTGTGTATCTATAAATAAACCGGCCGTTTACATTGGGAGAAAAGAATCCGCCTTTTCAATCATTCAGTGCAGCCGGGTGTTTGGGATTTTTGGGATTTGTTGACTGAAGACTAATTGAGTTTTTTTTTAATCTTGCGTTGGATTTGTAAAATTATAAATCTTAATTTTAAATTATAATTATTAATTATAAATTCTAAGTATTAAGTATAAATTCTAATAATTAATTATAAATTCTAATAATTAATTATAAATTCTAATTATTAATTATAAATTCTAATTATTAATTATAAATTCTAATTATTAATTATAAATTCTAAAATTATTAATTGAATCGGTGAATGCAGAAACCACTTCAGTCAAAAAAAAATCCGAAAACTCGTTTTCAATGAAAATAGCGTAGAAAGGCAAGATGCGTGTTGCAAAAAGCTACGTTAGTCTGTTGAGTAGTTCCGTAAATACAGGACGTTTGTTTCGAGTGTTGAGTGTAGAAATGGAGGAGGAGTTATTACGTTTTTCACCCTCCTGAAAAAATTTGAAATTTGTGACTGACGTTGTTTCTGCACTCACCGATTCAATTATAAATTATAATTCTTAGTTATAAATTATAATTGTTAATTATAAATTATAATTCTTAATTATAAATTGCGATTGTTAATTATAAATTCTAAATGTTAATTTAAATTATAATTATTAATTATAACAAATCCTGATTAAAATAAAAACAAATCATATTTTTTTTTTTATAACACAATTGAGTTTATAATGGACAACTAATATTGTGGCAAACATTGAAATTAAATTGTAATTTATTGTAGGTAACTTACACTGTGGAAATTTAGCATTCAAATTCTAGTCTAAAATTATCATAAATCCAACATTTAAATGCTAAGTTTTGAGTCATAAGGACTTTGGCCCAAGATCAGGCATTTTTGCTTACTTTTTTTTTGTCTGACAAGAGTATATTTATTTTAAGTTTTAGCTAAAATTTGCCTCCATTGTCTACATTGTCTAAATTCATGAATATTCGAAAACAATCTTGGCAAGCCTTCATATATAGACAATATAAAAAAATTTATATAATATAGTGCAACATAAAGGACACTAAGAAAAAAAAAACATGTTTAAATTAATACACATTAAATTGAAATGCAATGACTATTTTATAATTTCTCCTTTTTTCTTGAAGGAATTTTCGTATTGTCAATTTTGGAAAATACAATTTTCGTTTCGATTGAAATTTAGTAAAGTATGTTGTTACTTTGAAAATAAACTGTTAAAATTTTTTCGGATATTTGTACCAAGATTACTTTATTCATTATTTTACTACAAATTTATTTTCATTTAAAACTTTTCTCCTAGTTTTAGTTTAAGCAGTTATTACCACAAATCAAACACTTTTTTAATGTAAGCAATCGTACTTATTGATTCGGTTTTGTTCACGTCACCCCCCCCCTCCCCCCCCTCCCCCCCCGTTTTGAACCACAATTCACAATGTCTTCATCATGGATATTTTTAATATTTAACAAGCCGAGCAGCGCAACAGAAAAACTCGTTTTTTACAAACGAAAAGAAAGTATTCACCATCTCCATTTTCAATTCTCACGTAAATTGAATTTTTATGTCTTGTGAAAGCTGTAATAAGGAGCCATAAACTCAATTGGGAGACAAACGAACAATTGCGTGTCTTGAAACAGTATTTTATGAGGTGACACATAAGACAGTGCTAGTGGCTCAAAACTATTGGAGATTTTCTGCTACTGGAAATATATTCCTTTCTATTTTATGTAATGGAAAGAAAATTTTTAATGTAGTTTGATCTTTGAATTTAAGTGACGGTGTATTTGAAGCGTTGAATTTTACATTGTTTTGATTTTCAATAAAAGTAGATGTATTTTATATATATGGCTTGTAGCATTTTTAGAAATAATTTTCACCATATATATTTTTTAAAGTTAAATTGAGAATTCAAACTTTATATTTATCTGAGATTTTACGATTGGAGAAGAAATTGATCAACGAGATTTTCGAATCATTATTTTGTTTGAATATTTAATATATTTAGCTATTGGCCACTAAATACACTGTGAAATATAAATTTTTAAAAACTTTATATATATTTCTGCATGTTAATTTTATTCTGGAATTAAAAGGCTCTACTACGCTCTGTTATTTGGGCCAGAAACCGTAATCATTACATCCATTATGATTAAAAACTACAGGACAGTAAACAAAAAAACAACAAAAAAAAAAAAACAAACTTCCTGTAGCAAAGCATTCCAATTAATTTATCCAACTTCTCTTGGAAATCTTCAAAAAAAATACTTACGCAAAAGATCAGATATTAATGTAAGGATGCAAGTATTTTTATCTTGAGGGGGGGGGGGGGGGTTGGGGGGGGAATTTCCAACTTCATAGGATAGTAATATAAAATCTTCATTACACTGGATAGTGCATAATATAAAAGATTATGAAATATTAAATATGTTTTGTCGTTATATTGCAAGAATTTTATATTGATAACAACATTTATACATAATTGAGAAAACGAAGTCTCATAAATTTCAGCAGCAAAATGTAACTTCTAATTTATTTTCAAGGTAAACAAAATATTACAAAATTCAATATTTTCTGTTTAAAGATGACTTTTTACACTTTCTACTTTAGGCCTCTCGGGTCCCCAAACCAAAGTTATCTCTATTAATCCAGCGGAAAAAACAATCTAAGCCAAACTACTTCATCTGTGTTGAATATTTGTACGAACTGTTATGTATCTGATAAATGTAGCTGACTTTTGTCAATATAATTCCTCTTAATGAAATTAGTTCGAATATTTTGCTGTAAAAATATACACTGCTTAAAACAATTAGGGGAGCACTTTTTGATTTCAATTTTAACTTCGCTCCCAACTTTTTAATTTTTATCCTATAAATCTGAAATTTGTTAAATAGGTTCACTATGCATTCGAAATGAAATAGTCAAAAACAGGAGAAAAAAATCTTAATTTTTTAATACTTAAATTTAAAGGGGGGAAATGGAATAATAACTTTTTAATAAATTATAACAATATTTTTTTCAAAACTTTTTTCGTTAAAAATAGTTGAAATATATTTTTAAACATCTAAAAAATGCAAGCATGAAAAATTTAGGGTCAATTTATTTTCTAAAACTGTTTTAAAGTGAAATTTATTTTACCATATTTTTCATATTTTCATTAATATTAAAAAAAATATTAAATTCTTCAAAATACGTTATTCTTCCATATAATGATGTATCTAACGACACATAAGTTGCGAATTTAACTTAGTCAGAAAAAAATCGCAAGCTGATGATTCCCAATGGAATCATTGGGAGCGAAAGGGTTTAAAACATGTGCTCCCGTAATTGTTTTGAGCAGTGTATATTGAAGACCAAAAAATATATTCGAACGAATTTCAAAAAATGGTATTACAAGGACATTTAATTCAGCAACGCATTTGTCACATAAAAATACCGTTTGTAAAAGAATTTTATGCACCCATAATATTTTGTATTAGATACTTTTTTTTCTGTATAGGGTTAATATCGAAAGAAGAATTCGGTTTAGCGACATGAACTATCGCAAGGGATGCAGCACTTGACCGGAAGGGATGGAACGCTATGCTTGTGGCCTCATGCACCAATTGGGCCTAAAGAGACTTAAGTCTTAAGTCAAAATATATATTCTTCTTTATGTATTGTAGACTTGTAATTGGAGCGTTTTAAATCTGAGGTTCACAAACTATTTCTACAAATGTTCGTAAAGGAATTCACAACACCACACATAATCATAACAATCTTCTATGCATTTAAAAAATAAAACTAGAACTGTTCTGAGTAAGCTAATGTTTTGGAATGCATGTCCAGCTGTCACTTTTATTCATTAACTTCATTTAGATTAAAACACGTCACTTGACTCTGGTTCTAATATACGACGCCCGTCGCCAATAGAACTCATGTAGCTCTAGTGCGACGCGATTTCAAATTAAAACTAATCTAACGATTAAAAAAAACTTGCTTTAATGAATGATCATCTTTAATAATAACCAAACAATAAGAAACATAAGCTTCAACTCTTTGTTAGTGAAATGAAGCGAGTCAAGCACCATTTTTCAATTACTCTTTACCGAATTTCATTACAGAGTATATTTGTATGGAAAAAAAAGAAAATAAACAGACAAACAATTAGTTTAAACTTAAATAACAAGGATAAGTACCTTTCGTTAAAGAACTTCAACCGCCGTGCCAGATAATATTGCGAATACAAGAAGCAAACCCTTGAACACTTTTTCGATTTTCTTAAATAACGAAAACGGGGTAAAGAGAAAAAAATAGCTCATTACCCGCTGAAAACGGCAAGAATTTTATGCTCCTTAATAAAATGTGCTTTCATTTTTGCTCCACTCGAAGCCCCTTTTCTTTTTTTTGCATTTTTTTTTAGTTGCAAAAAGAAAGGCCCAAGTAACGGAGCATAAGCGCGAAGTGTCCCCCAAAACAAGGTATTAATTTATTATCGCGGTCTTCTATCTTCAAAACGTCGACAGACAATTTATTGTCCTCTTCGCGTTTCTGTGGTTTTATTTATGAAGCGGCGACATCAGTGTGTGTGGGAGGGGGGCGAGCGTGCTTCCTAATTTCTTGTTTTCTGTCGCGCCGTCGCATTTGTTGCGGGCCCGATTGCATTAATCACATTATTCACAACATCGTACAGCACTTTCTATACAAAGGACTGTCGGGGAGCGGGTATGGGGTTTGTCTTTTGAGCAAGGCTTCCGTTCGAAAGACTGGAAGTTGCCATTGTCGAATGAACACAGGTTCATTCATGCTGCTCGAATTAAGTCTCTTTTGTGAAAAATGACTGTATCGGCCGAGACATGGCGCCCTGTTCCATTTTAATCAGAAAATCTTATTATGCCCGTCTTAAAAGTCTTCAAACGAAAATGTGTCGACCCCAGAGGGAGAAACAAAAAGGAAGAGTTTTTTTAGAGTTTCTGCTGACGCAATATATCAAAATTATTCGGTATCACGGCAGAAGAGTGTGAGGCTTAAAGATAGAAATAATTTGTCTAAATTAAGGGGAAACTGTTTTGAGTTTTTGCTTGTAAAAGCAATTCATTATTTGGTTTTTACCATATCGTACTATGCGCAGAATAGCGATGATTTACCATTGAGTTAACATGGCAGAATAGTTATTTTTAAAAGTACGCTTGAGTTTAACACGCAAAATTTAATCGTTATATTCATATGTCTAATCGGGTTTTTTAAATTTATGAGAATGTAATTAACATTTCTTTGATGCTATTTTTAAAAATGTTAGATTGTTGAAATAAGGTATGGTTCATTATGGTTTTTCAAAAAAATGCATAATTAGCATGTTTGTAGTGATAAATTAAACCAAATTGCATTAACAATATTTCATATTTTCAGTCTCTTATTGACTAAAAAATAGGTTTAGTTGAAACTATCTACATGAGCTTTATTATATTTCCGAGAAAAATGATGTATCATCGACAACTGACTATTAAAAAAGACAAAAATTGTAGTTTACATGATTCAACGTATTAAATTAAATCCAATAAAATGAAGATCACGTTTCTTAATCTTCAGGCATCTCTGCATAATGGCAAAGTAACTAGTTTTCATTTACAATCAACTAGAACCAGACCTCTACAAATTGCTAGATTAACATTCAACCGCAAGAGCTTGTGCGGATGGTTAAATAAGAGACAGTTGAGCGAGCCGATGATGGATTTTCAATGGCTGTAAATGCTTTCGCGTTTAATCAAAAGCACATTAATCGAGTTGCGCGGGAAAATTAATCTTCATCTTGGCCGTTTGTCGAAGCATTTTGAGAAGAACTCGCATTAGTTAGGCGACCTTTGCGGTGCCTTTCTAGGAGGAGTCGCCGTGAATTCCCGTTTTAAAAAGTGCACAGGATGGCAAATCGTTGGTATTGTTATTATATACCCGTGCTTTAACGGCCATGGGAGCATTGTTCTTAAGTTACGTTATTTTGAATGTTTTTTTGGCATTTGAAACTTACAGTTGCATTGCGTGAGTACCAAGGAAACCAAGTGGCACTGTTTTGAGAAAAAGGATTTTAAACTTATAACGAAACTGCTGAAAATACTGACTACTTCAATCTTCTAAATGAATCTCTTGCTTATATCCCCGTTATAAGTGACACATTCACTGGCATAAATCATAAATACCATTGAGGAAAATTTTGCTTTTAGCTTGATATTGACTGAATCAGAGTGTTCCTTTTACGAACTTCCAAATTTGCTCAAAGGGTTTTTTGAAAGATAGTCGTGAGAGAAAAAAGTGCAACACTAACTCCCCGGAACTACAGTCCATGCTGGACCATGGTCTCTCTTACAATCAGACTCCAAAGCCGCCTATCTCTAGTCTTCGCTTTCCAGTTCTTAATTTCCATGGCCTTTAGATCTCTTTCCACATCATCTATCCATCTTTTTCTAGGTCTTCCTCTTCTTCTCCCTGCCATTGCCCCTTGAAAGTTGTCTTTGTGCCTCTACTCCATATGTCCTAGCCATAGAATTCTCCTAGTTTTTATGATGTTAAATAATGTCTTTCTCTCCCAATAGTTTTGCCAATTCAAAATTGTATCGCCTTCTCCAAACATCACCTTTGATCGGTCCAAATATGGCTCTTAAAAATTTTCTCTCCCAAGTTATTAACATCTTCTCTTGCTTTTGATTCAAGGTTCAGGTCTCCGACCCACATAAAACTGTTGGTCTTATTACAGTTTAAGTACAACACTACGCATTCCAAATATTACATGTTCCCTTTTTGATAATTGATACTTTGTAGTTAATCACTTATAGTCTTCTATATAATGTAATGGGTTTATACTTGTTTCAATGCCATGTTCCTGGTTGCAACATTCACACTGAATATTTCCTATTTCCTTAGTATATGCAAGCTTTTCGTTTTCCTTCATTAACTTATTTCACTACCAATACTTTCATCAAAATAGCTACTATTAGAATAAAACTTGTTCAATTCTTCAACTGAAATAACTATAACGAAACCAAACTGCTCGCTTAAAACTCCGCAATTACCACCCGCCTACAAAATGTCAAAACTTAGGACTTTTGCTTATGCAAGTCCTCCTTTTTCACTTCATATGATTAATGATTGCAACCTGCAACTGTTCTTCGCAAACGAGCAATGCTTTTCTGAGTGGAAAGTCATGATATCTGTCTAATATAACTCGTCAATCTGCCGCTTATGATCTACGAGTCCGTTATTTATACCATTTGAAAAATGAGCTTTGCAAACCAGAAAGCCTTCTTGACGAAGTTAGTCGTGGCTACCATGCATATGTGTTAAGTTTAACTCTTCTAAAAAGGTTTTAAGTCATTCGCAACGTTGTCTGAATTTTTAAGTACGGAATCAAGTAGTTGGAATTAAGGTTCTGTTACTTTGTTGCAATATGCTGTTTTTTTTTAATGCAGAAAAATATTGTAAAGTATTAAATGACATATGTTAATTTCGAGTTAAACGAAGACATGCATTGATTGTTAATGGCATTAACTCATGATAGATAACAGAATGTATCTGTTTTACGCAATGCAAGATTTTCCCCACATATTTTATTGGAAAATTGTATTTTGAAAATAGAATTAAAAATAAATCTATATCAAAGTACATCTTCATTTGCTAGATAAATTTATTTTCAAGATTACAAAATAAGTTTTTATGGTTTAATTAACAATGAATTCTACGCGAAAGACTGTAGGGAACTGAAAAAAATGCAATTCTTATCTGGTTTAAAGAAACACTTCAAGCTCACTACGAAAATATTGGGTTTTTTTGACGAATTATTCATGTAAAACAATTCAGGTCACTTTTGTATGATTCACACTTTTCAGACTTACTAATATATAAACAATTGACATACTTTTATTCACAGTTCATTTGTTCCAAGATTTTAAATTTAATCCCCAAACCAAAAGTAAAGTTATTGACTATTTTGCTGAAAACGTGTTTGCAACGAAAACACTTACAATTCAAAAATTTGAATAAGTATTTCTTATTCAAATTTTTTAGTTTTATTTTCTTCCTCTCTTCTATTTCTATACCGTCCCTGCTACTCCATTACTTTCCCTACTGTTTAGGTCGACGAAAAGGTCTGAATAATGAGTAGATTGTAGCCACCATAATTTATTCATCAATTACCGGCGGCTTTTGTTTGCGTTACAACAGCCATTCGCGAGAACCTACAAACATGCTACGTGATCTGTCAGGTGTTAGCTTCAAACACTATACGTCGGATTCTAATAGGACTCATTAATTTTAATTTTCTATTTAGCTCCACCCTCATCATGATTTCACCTCACAATAAACTCATTATTAGTATTTTTTTGTGAAGATGAGTCTGTGAAAGAAAAAAACTCTTTCTTCACAAAACTATTAAGTCCCGCCGAAACGACGCAATTAAATTTTACTATAACTCGACGCCAACCAAATAAGAAACAATAGAGATGGCGGATTTTCAGAAAAAAAACAACCGGTGTTTCCAAAACCGGTTTTTGGTTTAGCCCGACCTTATGAAAAAAAAAAAACGGTTTTTCAGTCCAAAACACCTATTTCGGTTTTCCATCCCTAAAGTGTTTCAAATAAGGGTGGCGGGAAGTAGATGCCGCCCAGAACATTACCCATTGTAGTATCTCTTGTAATTGGGGGAAGATTTGCTGATAGTTGTGTCCTTTCGGAAATGATTAAGAGCTCATGTTTCTTCCGGCAAATAGATATTCAGCGGACGCGAATGCTAATATCTAATTGAATAAGTGTTTGGACGATCCCCAGGTTTAATAGTTATACAATTACTTGTTTTGGAAAGGGCTATTAATTTATTTGCTATGATTGAATGGAGTGTTTGTTTAGTTTTATGGACAATGCTTATGAAACAAAAACTTTTAAAAGATTGCAATCATTTAATTAATTTTAGATATAGAACGTATTTCTTATATGTTTATCTGATTATGTGTCGCAAAAACAAAACATTGCGTGTACACTGATGAATTTCAATAAAAGAAAAGGTCTTTTTTCTAATCATTGCATTACAGATGGTAAAAGAAAGGCTTCGTAAATTTTAACTTCTACATCTAATATCCCATTCTAATAGTGTCAATATGTTGTAAGACATGTAGGCAGGCTGTAAGTAAAATATTAAATCATAATAACATGATTTTTCTACTTCTGTTAAATATTTGCTTCCTTAAAAGTTTAATTATTTTTTTTCACGTTTATTACATTGAACGCAGTTTTCTGCATGGTCTTTTAAATCGAATATTTTATGCCTTCATTTACCATGAAATTTCCTGCATCCCTTCATTTACTATGAAATTTCATACATACCTTCATTTACTAAGAAATTTCATACATCCCTTCATTTACCATGAAATTCCATACATCAATTCATTTACCATGAAATTTCATACGTCCCTTCATTTACCATGAAATTTAAACTCGAATCTTATTCTAAAATAAACTGAAAACTTCCATTTTAAATGCTTTTTACTTTACACAATATAGTCAAAAATACCAATGGACATGAAGTCATATTACAAATATAATTTATCTTTATAAAATTTTACTAAAGCATTAATCTCCAAATATCACTGATTCTTGGAACATTTTGCTGGAGATTTTGAATCCCTAACTATTCTCAAACGTTACTTTCACCGCAGCCACTTTTGCTATTTTCACTACATGACGGTTTTATAAAACATCTAGCGTCATCCATCACCTAAGCACTCCAAAACTTTCTCAGTTGCCGTGTCTATTTTAAGAAAGTTTTATTCATCATAGTTTTCTTGTGAATATAACATGAAGGGGAGATTTCTTAAAAGTTGATAGTACTAAAGTTGACTATTGCGTATGATAGGTTTCCGAAAGGCCTGAAATGGGCAAAAATGTATGGTTGTTTCCCCTGCTTACATTTTAAAATAATAAATATTTGTGTAGGAAATCAAAACTAGGTTTGTTTTTGATGAGAACTCCCATACTTATTTCAGCGGAAGAAACAACAAAAACGTATTTATCAAATTTGGAAGTTTATGTATTTCTAGAAATACTGGTGCATAAAATAAGAAAGACTTGTCTATCGCTCAGAAAGTGAAATTCAGAAAGCTCAGAAAGTTATTATTAAACTTTTTTTAATTATATTTTAACTCCAAATTCACTAACTTGTATTTCAAATTAAATATAACAACTTTAAACTTTAAATTGTTATGGTCGAATGCAGTTTCAACATATTAATCTCTTATATGGGCAGTGCAGTTTTTGAGAAGTTATTTAAAAATGTAATGAATTAATCGCATTTTGTATGATGATTTTGTTTGAATAAGACCTTGTTCAACATCTGTTCGGTCAATCAGAGCAATCATTTATGATTAAGGAATAAAATTTCATTCAGGGAAAAATGTTTATCTTGTTAAGTTTTATACAACATTTTGTAACTGGAACCTTTGAACAATTATTAGATAGAAAATATTTTGAAAAGTGGTACTGGTTTTAATTAACTTATTTGTTAAAATTACAAATAAAACCAATTTATAAATTTAATCTATATTTTGGGGACTCACATTTTTAAATGGTACGATATTTAGTTGAAATCCTGATATAATTCAACAAGAACAATCTATTGTTTTTATATAAAATCCCAAAATTCGCCTTGCTTTTCCGAGCCCATGCACCATACACATACCAAATAAAATATTTATTCGGCATACTGTTTCCGACTTTGTTCGAAAGATAAGAGGAAGCCCCGCAAAAACCACTGGAAAATCTCCATCTCGAAGTCCGCGTTAAAAAATCCATCGCTCTAAAGTTGGTGGCGAGTTCTCAAAGGGATTGAACAAATGCATTGTTGATCGTGATCGATAGCTTTTAGGACCTTCCAAGTGATCTTCGTTTCTGTTGGAGAGCATGCCCTTCCGATTTGCCCTGCTTAGAAGGCAGGGCGAAAATATAAGAGTCAAAGTAGGGTGTCTATGTGCTACCAGAGAGGACAGATACAAGAACGGCATAGTTCCGTTACTTGTTATTTCGAATAAAATTGAATAGCATAATTTAAAATTTTGCGATCTTTCTCTATTTACAAAAACTAATTATGCATTTAGAAAGGTTAAATAATGACGTTCTTTGGTATAAATTTAGCTACCTGAGAAAAATTATTAAAGTAAAAAATTAAGTACGTTCTTAAAAATTAATACCATGTTCAACTCGTTGGCTCGAACTTTAAGGCACTCTTATACGAACTTCTAAAATAAAATAAAAACTCTTCTCTTTTGCTTCAGTTTAAATTGCAAATACTCCCGTTAATAGATGTGGTTTCATAAAATTTTCGGATGTCTAAGTACCCAACAGTGTGACTGTACTTGGTGAGTTTAAGGCATATAACGATATAATATATTGTAAAAAATTCTGTATGCTGTTATTTTTCTTACATTAGTGTTATAATGTTTGTTTTACAACAAATTGCTGTTTTCTTGACTTACAGATCCATTAAGAACTTACTCTAATACATTTTAAACAGAGAAGAAAGTTGCATACAATCGCTGTCATCGAAGTAAACACTTTCACCAATACCACACAATAAATTTTGTATCAAGAAAATTCGCAGCTCAGTTCGATGGTGGAAATTTTACTATCTGTGATGATTAATTAGAGGGATTTTTTATGGTGAAAATTGGCACAGAAATGTCTCCTGCTTTTTCTCTACGCAGAAAACTGAAGTCTGAACAATACCATTTGGAATTTGGTAGCATCCTTTATCCTACAGTGACCACTATGACCGGGCATATAAACAGAACAACTTGAAATTCCTATTTCTGCCTCTATTTGACTGTTCTGCAATGATAAGTTGTTTTGGAGTCCGGATGAAGCATTTTTCGTTGCTAGTTTATGAAGTCTTGTCGCTAACCTACCTCTTTTTGCCCCCCAATCGGAGGGTAAATATAATTCATGACCAAGTGTACATGTAAACAATTTCTACAATTAGTTTGAGTTCTCTCTTCACAATGCCTGAAACAGATCAAATGTTGTCGTTATCGTGTCCATGTAAGGCTATTTCTATATAGGGCCAAATATGTTGATGATGAGTCGCCAGGTCAACAGATAATATAAAATGATCGATCAGCACAAATCCAACTATCGAACCAATGGAACATTTATTTTTCTCTTTAAAAATGTTTGTAAGACATCGAAAGTGTTCTATTACCATCTGACCTTTACAGAAGGTAAAGTTTCATGCTTTCCCAACAAGAATAAAATCAATAAACCCGTTCTATGAATAATATTAGTAATTAGTTTTGTTAAATTTATGTTATGTAATTATACAGCTCTTTTAAAGAACACCACGTAAAGCCCCTGTTCTCTGACAAAAACATAATTGTCACAAGCTTGCATTTTGCTGCTCTTCTTTATACTTCCCCCTCTTTTTCCCCTTTTCAATAAAGTATAAAAACTCCGAGAATAAAAGATCCCTACTGCAAAAAAATAAAAAAAATCATATCGCATGAAAGTCGAAATGCTGAAAGGCGAATGTCTGAAATCTTCATTGGAATATATCGCGGAATATTGAAGAATGGGGAGGTTTTTTGTCGCGAGCACTGTCCAAATGCCCTCCGACCAAGTGTGGGTATCGAATTTCATATGGGCAATTTTTTAGGCCACTTTAAATCCGACCTGTGGGGATCTTCCCAATGTCATCGCAAAAAAATCATTTATCTAAGCCCCTGCGTAAGCTTTTGCTGGTTATTAATGGTTGTATTTTTTATAAACTCGCATACTTACTTGTTTCGCCTAGTTCCTTTGTAGAATCGGATGCGGAAATTTGTGAGGGTAGAGGACGAGTTCAGTGGCACATATATTCCTAAGGCAAGCACGATTTCATACACTCTGAGAACAAACGAGTGATTTTAACTCAGTCTGATTAATTTTCACTCCTCCAGTCTGGAAAATGCACTTCTCCTTTTGGAGTGGATTCTTTGTGTGTTAAGCCTCCGACAGGATCACTCCAAACGGGTGGTTTTAACTCAGTCTGAGTTAATATTCACTATTTTCCAGTGTCGAAAATGCACTTTTCCTACTGGAGTGGATTTCACTCTTTTGTTTTAAGAGTGTAGATCTCGAAAAAAGTTTCTCTACACTCTTAAAACAAACACTCCCAATTTACCTCGGTCTGAGTGGATTTCACTCCTCCAGACTGGAAAATGCACTTCTCCATTTGGAGTGGATCCTTTGTGTGTTAAACCTCCGACAGGATCACTCCAAGCGAGTGATTTTAACTCAGTCTGAGAAAATATGCATGCCTTTAGGGTGTCGAAAATGCACTTCTCCAACTGGAGTGGATTTCACTCTTTTGTTTTAAGAGTGAAGCAGTAAATTGTACATGCATTAAGTGGCCTTTGTTTTTTGGCCATGTTTGGCCTTATTTTTTTTTCGAAGTAATTACTTAAAAGGTTTAAACATAATAGAATATAGCAAAAAAAATGTAGAAGCAGCTTGTTTATGCATTTATAGTAAATTTTTTAAAAAAATATTTTAAGGTTGAAGAGAACACTTTAATGTACATTTAAAAATGGGCTCACCAGCAAATACTAAACAATATTAGAAGTTCCTTGCAAAATGTACTTTGAAACATATATTTGTTTGAAGCATATATTTATTTGAAACATGTATTTGTTTGAAACATAAGTTTACATTAAGATTATATGTGTTGGATTTTTCTGTTATCTCAGGAGAATCTCGCATGAATTTTGTTAAATGAAAATAAATAAGTGCACATGTTTCATATGTATTCATACTTTTTAAAAGATCTATTTTAAAATTGAATTTCCCTAGTATAAGACAGATGATTTTTCCCAAGGATAATTTATGAATAAATTGGCGGATTAGAAAATTTCCCATCATGCAAGGTTTTCTTTGTAAGAAAATTCACAATGAAAAAAATATATTGTCTGTTTTTTATGAAACGTTTATTTTTCTTTGAGGACAAACATAATTAAATTGCTATTATTACATAAGACAAATTCAACAAAACTAATTACTAATACAATTCATTAAGCGGGTTTACTGACTTTATTATTGTAGGGAAAGCATGAAACTTAAGCTTCTATAAAGGTCAGAGGGTTAATAGAACACTTTCGATGTCCTACAAACTTTTGGTGAGAAAAATAAATGTTGCTGTGGTTCAATAGTTGGATTTTTGATGATCATCCTTTTCCAAAACTCGCTTCACTAAATATGAGTTTCAATTATTTTGATGCACCGGAATTTTTCCCAGCCATGGCATGGTATCCTAACTTGAAGCCCCCGAATTAGATTAACTTTTCTGATCTCGTCCGCCGTGGACTTCAGGTATTTATTTGGTTACTTTTTCGGGGAACACCGGGTTTATCAAAGTTTAATTACAGCCGAGAGAAAGTGGTAAATTCTTTAGACATATTTGACGAGTTTCGAGAACATGCGTTCTTCTTTGTAGTGTTGGACGAGAAAATATTTTAATTAATTTCAAAGCTCGGTCGATAAAATGGCGGAGAATTCTTCGGGACTTGCGACTGTGCCTTATCACCGAGATAATACGTTGATTCCGAGATAACTCGGGAAGGGGGTTGAATTAAGTTTTGCGGAAACGCTTCCTCCGTTCTGGAGAGAAAATATTCTGTAATTACGTTTAATGGACCCGAATTTAATTGAAAAATAATTGATGAAGCAGAAAATTCAGATGAATATTTTCATATTATTTAACTGCTTGTCTGAAGTTCCCGCAACTATTTCTAGTTTGGGACCGTTGGAATTTTTCCAAACTTTACTGCCGGCATTGGAACCAATGGTTTCTTGATTAATTTTGAGAATCGATAAGAATTAGGAAATCTCATTAAATGAGAAATTAAACGCCCCATACTCCGGAATAAGGTCGCCTTCTAACAAAGCCATAAAAATAGTGTTTTAAGACTTTTAATTTCCCATGCATCTTGAAGAATGTATGGTTTATAAGTGGCCTCTATACTGTCAATTTAATGTGCAATAAATTATGAATTTAAATGAATAGTTGGCCCTATATTGGGATTCTGATTAATACATTCGTTCTCACGCTGTCAATGTCATTCTGTAGAAATATTGCCCAATAAATTACTGGTTGGCCATATATACTAAATCTAGGTTAATACTAAATTAATCTATGAACTGTCCATAGTTTTACATGATAAATAATGCTTAATTCTAAATTACTCATAGTTTACTCAAAAATTGAATTATATTTCACTTAAGTTATTAGATTTATGTGTAATTCTACTCAAAATTAAATGTAAAAATAGGTTTTAATTTGATGCTCATGCACTCTTAAAACAAACGAGTGAATTTGACTCAGTCTGAGTTAATTTTCACTCTTTTCAGTGTCGAAAATGCACTTATCCTATTGGAGGGGATTTCATTCTTTTGTTTCAAGAGTGTGGAGTTAAAAATCAAATTACAATATTTTACTTATTTTAGTGCCATTTAATTTTATTAAAGGCTTTTAAATTTAATGGACGTTTAATGACATAAACAACAAATATAAAGTACAGAGCTTTTTAATCTTTTATATAAATATTATTTTCGATCGCTTAAACTCTGTATCACATAGAAAAGAAGAGTTTATAATAGTTCTTAAAGTCTGAATAACGCTACAAAAATCGTGTATATCATATTCTTTCATTTAAAATGATAGAATTGAGGTCAAACAAAGCAAGTCAACAGCACCGCGCGTGGCTTATTACGAATAAATTGCCCAATTTCTCAAAATGCCTCGTCTATGGCTCATCTCCATTTTAAAAAGCAAACTACCGACTTATAATGGAGCACGAAAAGCTCACCGAACAATATCGTATATCGATTTCTCGCAGAAAAATTAAAATAAGTCTTTTGTAGCGGCTTTTAAAGAATCCAGGAATCTGTTTTTTAAAGGCAGCGAAATAGTTTTTTAATCATCGCCTCGGAGGAGGGGAGTGGGGTAGCGTCTAATCAATTTCGACTTATTCTTCCCTTTTGCTTTCCACTGACAAGACTCAAGGGTTTGTAAGGTTTTAGGGATAGTTTTTTTTTTATCTATATCCATATATATAATGCATGAAAGGCAGAGGAATTTCTTTCGGTGTGTATTGGAAGGGATCTAAAAACAGTGACAGCTGCCGAGCCTTGAGATTTTTCTCTTGTCGATATGGCAACACGTGGGTATTGTGACGTCGGCAAACAAAGCCAGCAGCCAATCAGGGGCCAGTTCGCGGTCTCCATAACGACAGAGGCAGCTGCGGGGACCCCGAGTTATGAGATACTCGGATGGAGACATGAAGGGGTTTTCTACAAAGCAAATTGTCTCCTTTAATCGCAATCAATCAAATAAACAGTTTGGTCATATATCTCCTTCGCACTGTTAAAAATTTATATTAAGCCAACCAATTGTCATATCAGAATGCGGTTTTCACAGAACTTTGATAGGTTTTATTATTTTTTTTTTAAATTAAAAATACCCAATCTTTGTATAATCCACGATGATACAGTATGACAAAATACTATAGGAGCCATATTAACCCTCTCAGTCCCAAAAATTTACTACGCTACAGAAACATCTGATATTCACAAAATAAGCTTATTTTAGGTCAAAAATAAAAGTCCCATTAGAAAAAAAAATTCATTTTAATTTTTTATATGGTTTTTGAAATAATGCCAAAATTTTTTAACTATGGAAAACAAAATAAAAACAAATATTACCTAAAAACACTTCGAGTTATATATTTTAAGGTATCTGACCATATTATTAAAAAAATTAGTAATTATTTTAACCGAAATAGTTTAAATTGTGTTTTAAATATTTGGAACTGAAGTGAACTTTTCAAAAATCAGGCGAAATGCTTGTTAGCTATTTTCTAAATAAAAAAAACAGTAGTTCTGACTTCTATTGAGATTAATGTAAAATATTGTCGAATAGAACAAAGTGTGAAGAATCGAATTATGTGTTTGGATGTCATAACGGACATAAACATTTGGGGGGGAAATATTGAAAGTGATGATTCCAAATGACATCACTTTGACTGAAAGGGTTAAATACTTTCAATGTATGTTAAAATTTAACAAAGTATTATTGTCAATATTTAGCTCTTCTTCTTACCTCAACAATCTCAATGACATTATTTACTCCATGGAAAAAACAAATTATAATTCAGGTTATATAGATACAATTATACATGTATGTTAAAAAAACTGTTTTGAAAACACAATTTTGAATGTTTTATGTGTCAAGTTTATATGTACGTTTAGTTTTTTAACTGCACTTGTTTTTATATTGCAAGATTAAATTGAACTGGGAGATATTAATGTGGCTACCAAGAGTAAAGTAATGTTTAAAAACTGTGATAATTTAACAAAATACAGTAGCTGGAAAGGAATGTATCAATGTTAAGAGATAATCGTTGTTAAAATAAAATAATTCAAGCAAAATGATTTGGACATGATGGCGATGAATTGATTGGGATGCAAAAATGAGTTGTAATTTAACACGGAGAGTTTATTAAAAGCAAAAGAAGGGGTATAAATGTTTTAAAATTATAAATGAGGGGACTTACTTGGGTAAGAGTTAAGAGAATAAATTACTTGGATAATAGAGATTAAATACAATAATAGTTGCCATTAAAAAAAGGTACATGCGAAACACTTATCTTTTAAGCAAAATAGTCGAACTCGATTTTGTAAAATAATGCAGGCATTTTTAAGTTTCAACCGCTTTAATATTTTTTGGTATTTATGTTGTATTTTGTTGTTTAGTAGTATGTTTTTAATAGTATTTAGTTGTTTTAGTTGAAGTGAGTTGTAATTATGATTTCACCGCGTTATAAATTATGGAACTTTTCAAATAAATATGTACGATGGTTAAAATATAATTTGCTTTAAAACCGATAGTGTTCGCTGTGTTATAATTTATTTATGTAACCGAAGCTATTTACATTTCTGGACAGCGACCAAGTAAAAATAACATTTCTATAGACCAACACATTCATTTAAGCATTTAATAGCAAACAGTTCAGAGGAAACAAAACATAATACACAGAAACAAAACAATTATTTCACAAAAGATATTCCACATGCATACCTCAAAGATAAAAAAATAAAACAATCGCAAATTCAAATGCAATTACATTACAATAAAAAAAGAGAACGCTTGATCAACAAAACCATCGGAATCGATTGCAATTATTTTTACGAAAGTTATCATGGTTAAAACTAACAGACTTCCCATTTCACACCTTTGAAAAGATTAATCTCATTTTGTCCCAAATCCCCCTCCCCCTCTGAGCTACCCTTTTTATCCCCCTCCCCCTCCAAGAATGTGCGAGTGCCGCCGCGTCCTTTGGGTAGAAGAATAATTAAATTTCCATTTGCATGCCTACACCTTTTTGGCTTCGATTATTTTTACAGATCGTTATGCCTTCTCTTTGGAAAGAAAAGGGATAGAGGATTGGGGTTTCTAAGTTTGGCTAAAAGTGGCTCTTTAGGGCGATATATTTGATTTAAAAATTGCATGGAAAATTAATCATCCAATCGAAGTAGTAAATTTCAACAGTTTTATTAAATTTTAAATCATTCTTTACTTTTGATTTATTACTCTTTCCAGTACGAATGTTACTGATAAATTCGATACTGTATACAATTACATTTATGGATGTATCTAACAAGTATATATGCGTTCCTTTAAGTAATTGTAACAGTTAGTTTGGTACTTCAAATTCGTTGAAAATGAAATATTCGCTAAACAAGTTAAATATGCTAAATATTTGACAAAAATTTTAGCAGTGCATTCTAATTTTCAATTAGCAATCGAATTTTACCGTTGAAGGGAGACACAAAACTTGGTTTTAGACAAGTTCAATCAATATTTAAAAAAATAGTGCAAAAATACTGCATGTTAAAACTACATTTTCTAAATATGCTATAGATTATTTGTAATACAATCTCAAAACGAACGAGCGATTTTAAATCAGTCTGATTGATTTTCACTCCTCTAGTCTGGAAATGCACTTCTCCTTTTGGAGTGGATCCTTTGTGTGTACAACCTCCGACAGGATCACTCCAAACGAGTGATTTTAACTTAATCTCAGATAATATTTAATCCTTTCCAGTGTCGAAAATGCACTTCACCTACTGGAGTGGATTTCACTCTTTTGTTTTGAGAGTGTACAAATATATCCATGTTAGACCAAGATTTAAACAATGTGGATCATCAAAAAACATAACTTTATTAATTCTTGAAGCATTCATATTCATAAATTGCACAGTTAAAGTTACATTACTATTTTATGTGATACACCGATATATTTCCGCACTTAAAAACTTTTTTTCTTGGCGATTTTTCAATTTTCTGTGCGACAACCCTTTCACACTGGGGGAACGCAAAGAAGCGTCGAGGAGGGGGGGGGGGGACATGCAACGAAGATCCCCCCACAATCAGCCGGGGAAGCGCTTTTCCAGGGCAAATTGAAATTAATATTGGGACCCATTTTTGCGGAAAACGAAATTTCGAGATCCCCTTTTCTAGAAGGGCTGATTAAATTAACGTATCGCAGTCAAAACACGTCGGGAGGGTAATAAATTCTCTTTAAATGGCGCTTTACACTCGCCGAAATAGAAGACAAGAGTGCATTTTAAGCTATTGTAGTAATACTATTTTTATTGGTTGGTAAAAAAAAACTGTTGATTAAAATTTGAATCGTTAACCATGCCACTCTGTCTTTTTACTCGGTGTGTAGATTGATTGTTAAGGGTTGAGAAGAGTACGGTTTAATGTTAGTAAATGCTTTATAATTGGGTAATTAAACTCTTATTAAGACTCGTTATTTTTCAAGGAGTAGGATTAAATATTAACATTTAATGGAGCACTAGTTGATATGTGTATTTCAGTCCCCAAAAGTATCTATGTTATTTTAAATAGGTTGGTTTGCTAAAACTTATTTTTGAATGGTGTTGTATAGTATTTACACTGATTGATTATTTTTGAAATTGCATTATTTTTGATTAAAATGACTCGTCTTTATTGATTTTTTCTTTGTATGACCAGGCAAATTTTATCAATTTTTGTTATAAACAGAAGAACAGTTGACAGACGAAAATTATATTTAAAAAAAAAACCTCAGAGAAATATAATTAAAACAATAATGACGTGTGTTACGCAGCTTTGCCAGTTCAATTTACAACTTTAATAACTGATGGTTAATAAACTTGAGATTTTCTTCTTAACACAATTCAATTTGTCCATAAAATATCAAATTTATAAATAGACAAAATCCTTAATTCCTTTATGAAACAATAAACTGTAAATTGAACCATTACATATAAACAAATATCATAATAATTTGGATTAATACTTCCATAGAAATCTAAAGTCGAAGCTTTCAACTGCGAAAAAAGAGAATCTTCAGCACTAACTCGCCAGTGTTTCAGTCTCCTCTTTAAAGCTTAATTCACGTCATATGTTATTTTAAGTACCTTAGGAGCTTTTAGATTTATTTAACAGCTGATACTAAGACTCAACTGCATATTTGCGCTCTTATTTCTGGCAATTGAGTTTGGGATTTCTCTTAAGTGGAGCAAAAAGTAAGTTTTTTTTTCACTGGTATGTGTATTACTGTTGAATTTTATTTCTTCTCTACGAAAGACATTTGCAACGCGGAAACTTAAGTGTTGAAATTAACTCTTTAGATTTTTTTTATCATATGGTCCAGTGTTTTATTACGTGCATTTTAGAAGTTGTGTTTTTTCTTCTTTGCTCAAGTCCCACAAACCAAAATTCACTTTCATATAACTTAATATTTCGTCACATATTAAACAAATACTACACTAAAATCAAATGCCAAACCCTTAATTTTCTACGGAACACATTTTATAGTCCATCAGATATTAATCTCTCAGCTGTTCTATCAACTGATGGAAAAAGTTGATTATAATAATTTTGTGAAATGTTAGAAAGTACTCTAATAATTTGAATTTTGTAGTTTGCTGATTTAAATATATTTTCTATTTCATTGTAATATGTTTACATTTAATAAAATCTACAAAATATGCTGATTATATTATAATAATTTGTATTTCATATGGTTGATTATTTTTTTTGATAAATTACATTTTCTATTCCCTTAACCGTATTTTCTTTCATTATTCTATTTTTTTTAAATCGGAGTTGTACTATACATCTACAAAACTCTTTAAATTTATTTTAAGCTGTCCTCTTTAACTCAAGCCCATTGCCAATTCTCAATTTACTTTTGCTTCATTAACCCATTCAGTCCCAGTGAAGCCATTTGGCATCATCATGTTTCTGTTCATAATTTTAAAAAATAATAATTAGGCAGGCATATTTTGAGATTAATAAAAATACATTCTGATAGAAAAAGTTGCTTTTGATATCCTAAATGGCTATAGATGATCAGAAAAAAATTTCTAAAATGATTATGCCAAATTTTCATTGGGACTGAAAGGGTTAAATTCACTATAATTCTAATCAAACATTTTCGCTACAGCTCCAAAACTCTATATCCAACTTTTCCATACCAATTGTCTCTTTAAATCAAGCCCATTGACGAATCTCATTGTACCTGAGCGATGCACTTAGCCAACGCTTCCTTTTGTACCTTAAGACCTCCCTTGCTGCAAATCCCAAGGGAGCCTTCTGTGGTGAGGGCAAAGAGCTACTTCATTCCGAGTTCTTTTGCCATCTTGAGTCTATCTTTGTTCGGATCACAAAAAGAGGCAAGATAACTTAATCTACGGAAATGTCTTGAGACTTGCTTTTTTTAGGGTTGCAGGCCGGAAATCCAGCGCCAAGCTTAAATGCCTCTAATTCTTTGTTTTGGTGGAAACAATACTCTACACTCCTTGCCAACCTAAGTTGGGTAAATAGAAATATGCTATGGGGAAGATCCTACCGCGAATGTGAAGAGTTTCGTAAATTATTTGTGAATCCATCCAGAAAACATGTTCAAAACATTAATTTCGTTTAAGGTCCAAGAGATATGAATATTATTTAAGAATTTTTCAATTTTTTCAGAATGAAAAGTGTATTTTGGTTGAATTGTATTCAGATCATTTTGTATGTAAATATCTCCTTACAAGAGTTTCCAACTAACGGACCAATCGTGCTTTTCCCTCTGCCTTTTTACTCTTTGCTTTTACCCAAGTAATGTTAGCACGGAGTGTAGGAATCGTTTTGAAGAAGTGTGACTTTTTTTAGGTTTAGTTGTTGATAGCAACGAAATTTAGATTGGTAAAGGTACCTTGGAATATTCAACATTCTAAGATGTAACGACCACCCAATATATATCCTGAATTTAAACAGACATTACTGTCATTAAATTTCCATTGTCAGTTTAATGAAAATTCATATTACAAGTAGAAAATATCCATTAAATACATTATTAATAATAATAATTATTATAATAATTATAAATACAGTACATTGCTTATATTGGTAACAGTACATTGCTTATATTGGTAACAGTACATTGCTTATATTGGTAACAGTACATTGCTTATATTGGTAACAGTACATTGCTTATATTAGTAGACAGTACATTGCTTATATTAGTAGCAGTATATTGCTTATATTGGTAGCAGTACATTGCTTATATTAGTAGTAGTATATTAATTAGCTTTTACTGAAACATAATTCAACTCGCCATATCTATACACGTCAAATGTCTTAAATTAAGACAAAAAAGTTCTAACCTTTACTTTCTTTCACAATTAAGGTCTTTAATGCCGAATGTCTTTATTATTTAATGCATCAAACCAGTCTCAAAAAAGCTATGATGCCAATTAAGACATGATTGGTGACTGAAAAGGCCAGAAAATAGCCAGTTTAAGACATTTTCAGATTATCTAAGAATAAAACTGCTTGCTTTTGTTAGAAAATGTAAATTTTATAACGATAATAGCTATTTTTTACTATGAATACTGCTTTCTAACTGCCAATTTACACTACACTCTTAAATTGAACTATAACTTATGTCTAGGAAGGTTCTGTAACTAAGAAACTCTAATAAACGACTTGATAAAAATTGCATATTGAAATACACAAACGTTATTTTTATAATGAAAAAAAAAACCATTTCATATCACACTGCACTTTGTTATGGTTTAATCGGCAGGTGATAAGTGCCTTATTCCAAGAAATATTGGGCAAAAAAATCATAATGGACCTTCTTACTTGTGCCAATTGACGAGATTTCTTAGTACTCATTGATATATGAATTCGGACTTTGATACTACATGATTTCAAACTCAATGATTAAATTGTGGACGGTATGAAGCAATATGTATTTAAAAAATGCATAAGAGTTAGAAATGGAAAAAATTTATTGTTTTAGAGTTTGGATTATTAAAATTTAATACCCAAACTTTTGATAACACAATTCCTTTTCTATATCTCGATTACCCTTACTCTTAAAAATTTGTCAGTTTCAAATTAAAATTTCCTTTATTTTAACTTATTAACTTTCTATTATTATTATATCATATTATTATGTAACATTTAGTAAGAAAGTTAATGTTGGTTTCTTAGTCAAGTAATGTTTTTCTGTTATCATGACTTTACCAAGATTTCAAAATTCAAATAGTTTTAGGTCTCTTATTTGATGTTCAATACATTTCAACCAAAATCAAACACAATCCACCAATATACCTTCTTTTCGATTAATCAAGGACTACATAAAATTATCACGTGGTTGTTTTTGGCGGCAGTTTGATGAAATATCTCTGCCAAATAGACGATAAAAAACGAAATGTAGTGCTTACGGAATCTGTAGTGAAGAGGTTTAACAAAAACAAAAGTCTTCGAACCACAGGGGATTCGGGGGAATTGGTGTAAAAAATTCAGGCATTGAAGGAGAAAATAGAGAAGCTCACGTAAGGTCCGTTGGGACAGTTACTGGAATTTTCTGTCTTTTAGATTTAGCGAAAAGAGGAAAAATGCACTCCAAAATGTTCTGTTTTTAACTCACTGCTTTCATTGAAAGAAAGAAATCTGCTTTGCTGGAAAAGAAATGTTTTGTACGATGAATTTTCGAAAAGTTGAAGGAAACATTGATCTTTCATGAAGGAAGTCAATTGAGTCTTTACTGGCGAAATAAAACTGAACGATTGCTATGCTTTGTAATTTTTTGGGGAACTAACAGAATTGTATTTTTATGTTTCCTACAATTTTAGTACTTATCCTAACTTTTTCAAGCTATTCTTGTATAAGGGCAATACATAATAAGCAAATACATGGTGCAAGGAATGAGGCCATTAAATTTAAATTGTTACTCTTTCGAATTATTTTCAGTTACACTGATATACGCTCGCAGACACTGATACGAGAGGGTTAAATTCAGACATTTAAATTTAACAAGCATTTGTGGTTTAAATAACAAGGAATCTTCTTGTTTCAATTTTTTTTCCATTATGATATTATTCAAAATGTACTGAAACTTATGTTCTTTATTCTTAAATTTTATAGGGAATACTGTTCGTTGAATAAGTCTACTATTGTTTTGAAAGTAATTTATTTTTTAATCACTGAAAACTCTAATAAAAGCTCTAAAAGTCTAATAAAAAGAAAACTCTAATAATAAAGAAAACTCTAATAAAAGCTCTAAATCTCTAAAAGTATCGATATTTTATTAATTAAAAATATCTTACTGCATTCATGAAATTATAAATAATTTTCAACTAAAATGTGCATCTTTTATAATAAATTGAATTGCTCTTGATATAACAGTGGGCATTCCATGCCTCATTGCTAAAACGCATGATAAATTGCATGTCCAAATTGTACACTAAATTAAGTGTTAATAATCCGATAAACTTTCACTTCTGAATTAAATACAATATCAAAATGACAAATCGGTATTAATGTATATATTGTATTGTGTAGGTAAATCTAATTGCATTTAAGTCTCGTCACAAAAAACTTTTTCTTAATTCTTCCAAACCCAGACAAGAGAAGATGGCCCTCTGGAAGATCCATTTTTCTCTTTCCAGTCCTCATTGTTAACTGTTAACGGAGCCTGGGTCTTTGAAACCCAGAATCGGAAGTCGAAGCTGTATCCATCGATTTTAGGGTCCCCCAGCCCCCTCTTCTCGTCCCTTTTGCCTTACTTATTTTGTGTCCTTTTCTTGCTTTTGCTTCCTCTAATCTCATCTTGCCCCCCCCCCCCCCCCTCCACCCAAGACCCCAGTCTGCCAAAAACACGCAAACAAGAACCCAGCAGCAATTGATGGCGGAAGGCTTTTCCATCGTTAAAGTATTGAAAACGAAGAGAGAATTATAGCGTCAACGTTTTTCCAACTCAACGTATAAAGGGGGATCGATTAACAACAATTCTTTTTTGAAAGCTTAGAACAATATGAAGGACTTGTTCGAATAGTGGTGTATCTATTTTGTAGGACAAACTGTACAGTCGGGATTGAATCTCGAGAAGTTCTAATGTCGATGTACTCGATATCTCGGTAAATGGAATGTGGCTTACGAAATAGTCAAGATCTAGCATTAAATAACGAAATCTTGCACAAATTTGTATAATTCGACAAATAGAAAGTTTTTCCTCGTTAAAACTTTGTAACACTTAGATTTGATAACTTAATCCATTCAATTATATATTTTAGTCAAATTATGAAAGACTGTACTACTTGATTCCTTTCGGTACTACTTGACTAGCTTAACTCCTTGAAATGTGCCCCCACATATAACTTTTTTTTTAAAAAATCATGGATTACCCGAGTAAAAATGAGTAATCATGTCAATTTTAATTTTATAAATGTCTCACACTCTAAAAAATGAATGCTCAAAAACGACAAAATTTTCTTCAACTTTGACGATCCGTTTACTGGTAAATGCTTCGAGTTTTCGTTTCCTCAAAGTGAGGAAATTTGAATCGTCATTTTTTTGAGGATTTGAAAGTCGTCTAATCTAAAGAAATATTTCGTCATTTTTGAGCATGTGAGTACAACTATGAGATTCAGTTTCCTCAAAATCAAGATGCAGAATCGTCAAATCACGATTGTAAAAGTGAGGATTCGCGATTACTCAAAAGTAACGGGATAGTTTGACGAAACGATCCTCAAAATTAACGAAATGAGGCTTGAGGATTCATGAATCGTCAAAAATGAAAGTGTTATTTCTGAGAGTGCAGTCAGCTATGTACCCGTTCTATACCCGTACAGAATCGAACCCAGGTCGACAACTTAATCGCACCGAATAGCCCAAAAAATCGAACTATACCACTTTTGAAATAAGTCCTTCACCCAAAGATAAGACCGATATCAAACGAGAGAAAAATGTTCGATGTATCAATGTGTTTGTTTGCACCTTATATGATAAATATTGTTTAAATCCCCTCCAATAGTAACCAAATCAGGAAAAATAACCCAGAAATAAGAACGACGAAAATCTTTAATTTGGTGAAAAAAAGAAGAAACGAGACTAAAAATCGAAAGACAAATGGACGAATGCTACAGCAACGCGAAGAAAAAATGATTTATAAAGAGTCAAATAGTCTCTGCAAGTTGAGTACTTCAAAATGAAATAAAATATTTTGATATGAATGTTCTCTGCTCGAGTCCTGACGATGCAGAAGTCTGCGCTTTATTTCGGCATCGCCTTTCATATTCTGTCACCAAGAACTTGATTTATATGGGATCTCGATACCATCGCAGTTTTTCTTGTCCGGTTTTTTATTATTTATATGTATCATTTTTGAAGGACATTTTTATGGACACACAATGGGAGGCAAATGAAGGATAGTTTTGGTGTTTGAATTCGTGTTGCAGACTAAAGTTGGTAGAATTTTAAATTTGAAGAGGGTTTTTTTTGCTCATCAATTATTTAATTTGTTTAAATATTTTAAAAAAAAATCTCATCCAATGTTCAAAAATTGTTAAGGATAAATTCTTGAAATATTTTATTAGGATTCCAATTGTTAACTTATCGATTGCCGATACTTGAATTTCAGTATTTTATAGCAACTGAAATATTTTTATTAAGATTTTAATTGTATAATTAGTTTGGAATATTTCGTTCAATCATTTCAAGTTAAACTAAAAGTTAAAGCGCATTCCAAGATGTCCAAAGTTACGAATAAATAAAAAAAATCTATCTGATTGATCTACGTTGGAGCAACTGTATTTTTGATGTTCTTACTAATTGCAATTGAATGTTTTTTGTACTTGAGTATTTAGTTTGTGTTTCTACATTAATATTTTAGAGAAAATATTGAATGAACTACATCTAAATTGGTTAAAGCTTAAAATGTTAGTTTTTTAGAATATGCTCGTTCTAGTAGTATAAAGTTATTTTTGATGTCCTATTATAGATCATCATACTTTTATCATATGCATGATAGTAATTATATATTTAAAATACGATATTTTTCGGATAACATTTAACTAAACATTTAATTGAACCATGAAAAATGCCGTTTTCATTCCACTTTGTGGTAAATAATTAACACATAAAAACCCTTCATGGTCTTAAAATATCAAAGGGCAAACTTGGAACAAAAAAAATGAATCCAGAGAAAAGCCTTGGTGCACGTAAGCGCGCTTTTAAGAAAATCGATTTGTATTTTTCTTTCATTGTTTTTTTTTATTTTCGTTTAAATTCTTTGCTCATTTCATTTCTTCTTTCATATTTGATCAATGTTCCGCGCGGCTTATTGCAAGACACAAAATGATTTCATCGGCTTGGCGAAATTAGTTTACAAATGAGTTATCGATTCTGGAGTAGCACTTTCTTTTTTCCCGTTTTTCAAAAGCGGCCAGTTTCATTTCCGTTGTTGTTGTCTTCCTTTTTCTAAAAGATTTTTTGTTGTTAGAAATCTGTGAACAGTATAAAGGGGTTATCGGAGCTATTAGACGCGATTTTTAAACCATTTTTGGTGATCTTTTAACAATAACATATTACAGTAGTGTTGTTAGAAAAAAAACGAAATTATGAGGACATGTTGAGACTACAGGCTATCTAGCTTTTCAATGGTCTGGCTTTATGGAAAGACGCGTTATCATAAATTAAATTTCAGTTTTAAGCAAAATATATCAATGTTAAAATTGAGGCAATTTCAAATAATAATTTTTTTTGTATTTCATGTACTTGAACATCTGAATGTACTTCAGTGAGTTTGAATTTTTATTTTTATTTTCTTGTGTCTGTTTATTATTGTAATTCAATTTGAAACATTGCATTATATAAAGGCCTTTGTGAAATGTAAACAATCGCCCGTTGCCAGTTTATTCCAAAATTTTTACTTATTACTATAACTATATTCGAACTATAATTCCCTTGAACTGGAATGCTGACAATAATTTCAAGGGCATTGTTGTATCCCCCTCCCCTCCCCCATTTTTTCTCATTTTATAAGTCGCTACAAAGTAAACTTTAATACATAAGAAACTACGCATCAGGCACTTTCCATATTCCACAAATGTATTTCTACTTCCTGCTCCTTTTTCCGTAAGGAACAACAAACCTGGTCTCGATCGAGAGAATTGAAATTAAGATTTGTTTTAATTGACTGTTACCTCATATGATAAATATTAATAATCTCTATTTTGGAGGAAAATCATCGACCCAAGAAATTATTCCGGAAGATCCAATCTTTCATTTCGCGTCCAGTTGTCCAATATCCTCTTTGAATTCTGTACATCTTATACGCTTCAAGGCATGTCACTAAAAACCCATTATAAGTTCTGTCAAATCTACCTCACCAACAAAAGAACTATCACATCCACCAAAAATTAAACTCCAGGATCTCCAAATGGGCACCCGCATTCGCTCCGGCTGGGTGTTAATTATAGCGGGCACAATGGCTCGGCTCACACGATTCTGCGAGTGTCATTTAAATTACTCGTAATCGCCTTAAAATCTCTCGTTTGTTATAAAGATTGTTGAGGGTTGAACAAAACAAAAGAGTGAAATCCACTGGTATGGGGGAAGTGCATTTTCGACACCGAAAGGAGTGAAAACTAACTCGGACTGAGTTAAAATCGCTCGTTTGTTTTAAGAGTTTAGCTTAACTAATTGAAATGGGCTATAGCATAACTCTTTTTTTTTTTAATTTTTCTTGACTTACCCTAGTAAAAATAAGTAACCATGTCAAGTTTAATTTTATCAATGTCTCAGTCGGGCTATGTACCTGTTCTATACCCGTACAGAATCGAACCCAGGTCGACAACTTAATCTCACCGAGTAGCCCCAAAAACTCAAAACCCTATAATAAGTTCTGTCAAATCTACCACCAACAAAAGAACTATCACATCCACCAAAAATTAAACTCCAGGATCTCCAATTGGGCACCCGCATTCGCTTCGGCTGGGTGTTAATTATAGCGGGGCACAATGGCTCTGCTCACACGATTCTGCGAGTGTCATTTAAATTAATAAGCTTGATCGAGAACATTTAAATTAATATTTATTTTTAATTGAGTGTTGCCTCTTATAATAAATATTAATAACCTTTAATTTGGAGGAAAATCATCGACCCAAGAAATTATTTCGGGAGATCCAATCCTTCATTTCGCGTCCAGTTGTCCGATATCCTCTTTGAATTCTGTACATATTATACGCTTCAAGGCATGTCACTAAAACCCCATTATAAGTTCTGTCAAATCTACCTCACCAACAAAAGAACTATCACATCCACCAAAAATTAAACTCCAGGATCTCCAATTGGGCACCCGCATTCGCTCCGGCTGGGTGTTAATTATAGCGGGGCACAATGGCTCGGCTCACACGATTCTGCGAGTGTCATTTAAATTAATGAGCAGGGCCGCTATGATTGACAGGTGGGGGGAGTGGCAGATGGGGCGGTGGGGCCGTTGCCGTAGAAACGCCGGCCACTCACTCAAGCTGCCTTTCAAATTGCTTTTTCCTACAGTTATCTCAGGGTATCTGCATAATTTATGGCACCACAATTTCTTAGGGATCTCCTTTTGTTCGAGATATGGGGGTTTAAATAAATAATAATAAAAAACAATGCCTAAAAATGTTTAATATTTCATGAGGTGCCTTGTATTGGTTGAGTGATGTTGGGTTGTGCGGTATGCATATTTTGAAATGAATATTGTGTGTGTGTCTTTCTAGTGGGAGATAAGGGTAATTTAAATAATTATTGGTTTTTGATGGCTTAATCAAAATTACACCATACAGGCATAAAGTTTATTTTAAAAGTTAATGTTAAATGTTTTTTCCTAAAGTTAAAAACAAGAGTGTGTCAAATATTTATATGCTTAAGTGCAAACTATTTTAAATTATGCCACACTGTAAATTAAGATATGTATAATTTCGTTTTAAACGTATCTGTGATTATTTCTTCTATAGCTTCTATATTCAAAAATATATCCTATCACTAGCAATGACTTATTTTAGTGATGGAAGCAAAATTAAGTCATGCAAGCGTATTTTTATGAGCACAATACAAAACATTTACGATTTCAGTAACGTAACTAAGATACGTATTTACAAAAACTATATGAAAAATTATTACTATAATATTTAACAAACAGTTTAAGCTGACAAATTCAGATGAACGACATTCAAAAATTTTGGCGTAAGCTACCTGAACATAATAAATGTATCTCTTCAACCCATCTAACATCAATTAATTTTTAACTCCAGGGGAAAAAAATTCAGACACTGATATGAAAAATTATAAATGATCTGTACTATGCACCAGCGAAGATGAATGACTCAAGAAATTCTGGATTCCAGTACTCCGCAGTACCAACATAGGCTGGAAATTCTCGACGTTCAAGGATTGAGACAGACTTATTCACTTAAATGATTTTAATGGAATAAATTTTTAGGACTCTCGATTTCTTCATGCTGTGTTTTTTCCTCTTTGGAAGTGTATAAAACCGGGGGGATTATGTAGTCCTCGGCTAATCGAAATAAAATTTAAATGCGGACGCATTTGCGTCGAGTTAACGGGAATTTAACTGCTTCGTAGCTTTTTGTTTTTCATTTTCCCTTTGCTCAACGGGTAGGTAAAACTCGCTGGTAGATAAAGTGCACAGCCCATTTATACATGATATTTTGGAGGAAAATTTACTTAAAGTTATGATATGTATCTTCGCGTGGTAAGTCACTTTTGTAAAAAGAAATTTATATAGTTAGAATTTGCGTGTGACACTTATTTTTTTTTCTTTTGAAGGAATATTTTATTGAATAATTCAAGCAGGCTTAAAAACTAGATTCCTCTTTTATTTTATTCTTCAAATGGTTACTGTGAACCGAGCTACGAAGAAAAACTTGCATGATTTTAAAATAGTTTGTCAGCGTTCAGAAACACGCCGATAAATTACTTACACTCTCAGAAACACGCCGATAAATTACTTACACTCTCAGAAACAACACTTTCATTTTTGACAATTCATTAATTTCGTTAATTTTGAGGATTATTTCGTCAAACTATTACTTGACTTTTGAGTAAACGCGAATCCTCACTTTAACGATCTTGATTTGACGATTCTTTATCTTGATTTTGAGGAAACTGAATCTCGTTACTGTACTCAAATGCTCAAAAATGACGAAATATTTCCTTAGATTAGACGAAATTCGAATCCTCATAAAAAATAACGAATCAAATTTCCTCACTTTGAGGAAAGAAAAACTCTGAGCATTTGCTAGTAAACGCATCGTCAAAATAAAGGAAAATTTCGTCGCTTTTGAGTATTCATTTCTGAGAGTGTATACTATGTAACGACAAGTTACTTTCTATGTAAGTCCTAGTTTCATAAGTTGGTCATATCCTGACTAGTTCTAATTTTTCTTTATACTTAAAATAAAACTCTTTGGTAGTGGGAATGCAATGGATTTGTAATAAACCCATACAGAATAGAAAAACAAGTGCAGGATCTAGAATAAAGATCTAGTTTGGGATTTCAGACATACATAGCAAATAATATTTTATGCATTAATACAAGCAAAACATATATAGAAAAAAATTTCAGACATGGTAACAACTATCCAAAAATTAAGAATGTTAAATGAAATAGATTTTAATTTATCAAAAAGTGCACATCAAATTGCAATAGTATTAATTTTATACAAATATACCATTATTGGGCATTTCCACGCTTGACTGACATCAGACAATTTAACAAATTTCGTTTGCATAGTTCATAATTATTTTCTATTTATTAAAAAAATATTGTATGTCAGTATACCCCAGATCATATAGTATTTTTAGCAATTAGTAAAAACTTTTTTTTAATTTAATTTTTGACTAAAAAAATAATAAAAATGTCCTGATGTGACAGACACTACATGAAAGGAAGTCGACTTTTGGTAATAATTTTGAACTATAATTTCTTCTTCATAGAAAAGTAATTTAACATTCTACATGTATAAGATTTATAGCTAAAAAATAGAACTACTAAAGAGGGTGGAACTATCAAGGAAAATTTTTTTCACTTTTATGAGTGTGACTGACACTACATTATGTTAATTGCATCAAATATACTGAAATTAAAGTAGTAATAAAATAAAATATGGTAAGTAAGCTTGATCATGGTAAAAATTAAGCATTTGCATACATGGTAAAATCAAATTTGGGAAAACTTATGCGAAATGTCGACCAAATTTGGTTTCCGGTAATTTCTTCATTCTTTCTTCAATATCAATGTCTGAAGAATCTTCTTTCTCAGGCCACGCAAAATAACTTCCCTTCCATTGCAGATATTTCACTTTTAATGAATAATCATCTTTGCTAAATATTTGCCCCACAAAATATTTAATGCTCCTTTTTCCTGCAAAAGGAACTAAAACCCAATTGACCAACTTCAAATTTGTTTTAGAATTTTGTTGGGAGGTGTCTACTTCTGAAACATTTCCATTTCTCAAATTAACAGTGTGGTATTTCTGGGGATTTATGGAAACATTGGCTATTTTAAGTATGTACTTGTTTACTTTTACAAAGCAGTATAATTTGTGTGTGTCCGGAATTGGAAGTATTTATTTTCCTTTTGGAGAACAAATATTATTCAATCTACTGATTTATTTCTTTATACAACTTTCAGTAATGTACAACAGCTGTATGTTTGGGCAGATTTCTTTTACACAATGAAAAAATTCCTCCACAGAATGTGGGTCAATATGCCTTGAAAGTGTGGCTTATTTGATCCTAATTTTCACTGTGCCACCAAGTCCATCATGGGTCCTTTACCATGACTGGTGTCAGAGAAATGCCACTCAATGTTTTCAAATGGTTGGGACATTGCAATACAGATGGACTACTTTTGCTTAAAGTGCTGTGCAGTCCCGTCAGATTGATAAATGATTCGTGGAATTAATAACTCTGGATGATCACATTGTTTTCTTTCGTTTATTTTCTCATTAAATACAGCCACAGCATACTTGTCATGTTGCATGTAGTTGGAGACTACTACTATTGGCATAGTCTTTTTCTCATCGTTGTACATGAAGTAAGCTAAGGGTACATGACTGTGAAGCCCAATAAGCCGATTGAATTTCATCTTGATAGAAAAATTTGTAATTTTCACTGAAATCAAACTGAATGAGTAAAGCGTTAGTAGGTAAGTTTACCTTTAATTCAGCAAAAAAAGTTTCATGCTCTCGCTTAATGTCTTAAGAACTGAGGAAGTTTAATTTCTAATTGGTCAATAACTTCTTTTAAAGAAGACATATTTCCTCTCACAATTGTTTTGGTCTCGTCTTTTATCCGCTGTGCGTACTTGATTTCCTCTCCCAAACTTGTTTCATCAATTACATCTTTAATAAAAGAGTGACATTTCTGTAAATTTCCACATTCAGAACATCTTCCATAACGGATAGATATAGATAGATAGATAGATAGATAGATAGATAGATAGATAGATAGATAATAAATTTATTGCAATGGGCCTAAGCCCGTTTACTTGGCAATGGTTATTACAATAAAATGTTTCATAATATTAACATAAATCTATTGCAAGGATACCTATAAAAAACAAACAAATGAAATACAAACAAACACCTAATTACATACAAAGAGACACAAGGAAGTAAACTAATTGTCAGTATCATCGAAACTTAATATATATTGTCTAAATTTTAAAACTGATATTAAGTAGTTATAAATATTATAATAGTTTTTGTTATGAAATTTTAAAAATACTGAAAGATTGTTAGAATTAATAAAGTATTTTCTTCTGAAGGATTCATAAACAGGACAAGTTAAAATTATGTGTTTCCAGGTTTAATTTTCGGATGTATTACATATTTTACATATGGTGTCAGGAAATATTTTGTAAATTGATCCTTTAAAGTATAAGTGTTTGATTGCAACGCAACTGCATTATAATTCGTTTTACAGATATATCAACATTTGAGGCTAGATAATCTTCAATTAAATGTGAGTTTTTGATGAATTTGTAAAAAGAGTGATTGTTACTCTTAGCTACACAAGCAAGGTCATTTTGAATGTATTGATCATTGTATGTTTGGATAATTAATGGTAAATATTGTTCTGCTACTTCGTAATCTTGGGATATACAAACAAAATAAAAACCAGCACTTTGTAAAATATTCCTAACAGAGATAGCCCAGTTTCCAGAAGGATGCAGAATCATTACAGTTGACCAACTGATTTTGGATAGATGTATAGTAGCTTTTCTTTTTATGATAACACAGCTGCTTGTATTCTTTTAGTGTTTCTTTATAATTTAAAATTTTTGGTCACACATTTTAAGATTGATTTAAGCTTTAGTCTAGGAGAAAAACAGTCCTTATCAAACCATCCGTTTACAGCTGTAAATCTGCTTTTAAGTTCATTAACAAAAGGTGGTTTAATCATACAATTATTCTCAGCAACATCGGTAAATAATTTTATTATATTATCTGCGTTGATATCTTGGGTACTATTTAGAATAGTATCTATATCAGTGATGAATTTCAAATGTTGATTTGGGTTCCAAAACGATTTTTTTTGACCAACCAAGGACTTGAAAGTCTGAAACATATTCATTAAAAATTGGACTTGATACGATTATGTAATCAACTGTACTAGCACCGTTAGCTGATAAGTAAGTGAAATTACTTCCCAAGTCACCGGGCAAAGAACCGTTAAGTTTCTTCATAATATAGAAATCATCGATATTAACATCACATATGATAAGCTTTGCAAATTCACATGTGTAATTCGGGAGTTGTTTAACTGTTTGTAAGATTAGTCGAACATTTTCATGATAAATACACAAGCATAAATTCGATGGTGTACGATGCCTAAGGGAAATATGTTCTGGTCGCAACTCACAAAATTTTGAGTGCCCAATCTTAACAGTTGGGTTTTCACTTTTGAAAATTTCAAGAGTTTCGACAAGAGTCATTGTTAGGTATCTTTTCTGTAATCTGTTTTTATTTCCTTCATCTTTTACTCTTATAAAATCTTTAGTTCCTGGTGCCTGGGACGATATGCTGTCATTTTCAAAAAAAAAAAAAAAAAAAAAGATACCACTTGCGAACCCCTTCATTGCTTAATTTGGTTACTTTTGATGATGCAGGAGGGGATTTTAAAATTTCAGGAACTAGTTGAAAAGCTAACTTTTTCACTACACTCTTATAACAAGAGTGAAATCCACTCCTGTATGAGAAGTGTATTTTCAACACTGGAAAGGAGAGAATATTAACTCGGATTGAGTTAAAATCACTAGTTTGGAGTGATCCTGTCGGAGGTTTAACAAAGTATCCACTCCTATAGGGAAAGTACATTTTCGACACAGGATGAGTGAAAATTAACTCGGACCGAGTTAAAATCGCTCGTTTGTTTTAAGAGTGTACGGCTTTACATTTATTCGAACTATTGGGTAAATTTCTCTTCACCGTAGCCATATCTTTGCCAAATGACATAGGGCTTTTAAAGGCTGTTTTTGATGAATCAAAATTAGGATCGAACTTTGCATTTTGAATTTTTGAAGCATCTTTATGGATGTCTTTATTCTGTACCTTCTTATTGCTTCTCCTTTCTTAACTCGTAAAGCATCTTTTTGCTCTGGTCATTGTTTTTCCTTTTTAAACGCCTACTCTTCAGTTTTTTTTACTTTCATTTTCCTTAAATTTTGATATCTACCACTTGCTTTAAGTCTATATCTTTGCTCTTTTTTTCTTTCTGCTGCTGATTTTGGCATCTTAAAGCAAAATTAACAAAATATAAAAAATCGACAAATATAATAACTTATCTACAACATCTAGATCAAACAGAAGTTGTGACTAACACTACAAAGATAAAATGTGTTATAAATAGAGAAAATGATTTTTATTTTAAAATTAAAAGGTGTGGACTTACACAGAGGTTACTATAGAAAGAAAATATAGTAAAAATTTTGAAGTAAAGCTTTATTTTAATAAGTTATAGAAACTTTTATTTCTTTTCGTGACTGACACTACAGCCAAAAAGGAGATTTTATCCTTCTAATTAAGAAACTTTAAGTTATAAATGCCGACTAATAATATGTTCTTAAGATCGTTCTGATAGTTTATTTTAATAATTTTACCAGAAAATCTGATAAAATGTATTTCTTACCTTAAAATTCAAAGGTTCAAAATGGTGCAAAAACAAGATACCTTGCTTCCAAAACAAGGCAGCCATTTTGAAGCTGCTGTGTTGCCAAAGATAAAACAATAATAGTTGTTGATACAAAAAAAATAAAATTCAAACTTTTCTAAAGCAAATATAAGAGTTACAACTGTAGAAAAAAATTGCAGTTGTGGTATCATTTTACGTGGAATCACCCTATTGAGTTTTTAAATATTTTTTATTATATTTAAAAACTTTATTATATTAAATATTTATTATTTTATTGATATATTTATTATATATTATGGCTGAATAGAAAAAGATACACTATCTAAATGTCAAGAGCTAAATTTAGAAACAGAGGAAAGTTTTTCTAATACAAATGAAATATTCTTAACGGTACGAACTTCGTTATATTAACTTGAAGTCCTAAGAAAAATATGGGAAAATGAAAGCTATAAAAAACGCAATAGCAAAACGTTTATCGCGTGGTTGCCTGATGAAGAAACGACATTACATTTATGCCACGATAAAAAGAAAAACGCAAAGAGATTAAAAAAGAAAATTATTTTTCCAGAATTGTTTTGTTAATTCCGGTCACACGAAAAAACTAATCGCTTTTGGGAAGAAAGAAAAATTTGCAGCAAATTTAATTCTATTTTTCTTCGAGATGAACCAAATGTTTTACCTTTATTTTTACTTTAGATCGCTTCAGAAAAATACGCTGAAATTAATTTTTGCGCTAAAGGGTTAGCGAAAAGCTTCATTGGCAAACATTTTAACCTTTCGAGCTCAACAATTTGTTCTCTTTTAGTAGAATTAATATATTAATATTCAAATTTCGAATTATTTAATATTTAAATATTGAAAAACAAATTTATCAATATAACATAACATGATACAGTTACATCGAATTCGGATATATCAAAGAGTTGTCGTAATGATATATTACAATATTGTGCTACTTTATTACACTCTTAAAAATGAATGCTCAAAAACGACGAAATTTTCCTTAATTTTGAGGATTCAGTTTCCTGCCAAATGCTCCGAGTTTTCCTTTCCTCAAAGTGAGGACATTTGAATCGTCATTTTTTTGAGGATTTGAATGTCGTCTAATCTAAAGAAATATTTCGTCATTTTTGAGCATGTGAATTTAGTTGTTTTGAGAGCTAGTTTCCTTAAATTGAGGATTGTTATTCTTAATTTGAGAGTTTGGCATCGTCATTTTTGAGCATATGATTTTGTTTTTATAGTTCTGGTTACGTTAAATTGAGGATTGTTATACTTGATTTGAGAGTTTGGTATCGTTATTTCTGAGTATGTGATGCTGTTTTGATAGTTCCGGTTTCGTTAAATTGAGGATTATTATTGTTCATTTGAGAGTTTTGCATCGTCATTTTTGAGCATATATATTGTTCGGGCAGCTCTATAGTTAAACTCATAGTTTCCTTGCACAGAAGCCACGACCATGGGCGGAGCTATAAAACCCTCGGGGTAATCAGATGAAGAGAAAATTTCAGTCGTGTTGTTTTGTCTTTATCTAATTGTTCCGTGCGTTTTATAGCTCCTCCCATGGTCGTGGCTTCTGTGCAAGGAAACTATGAGTTTAACTAGAGTTACGTCGCATTCGGTCTAGTTTCATCATATTTGAGAGATGCATTTTTCTAAAAAGTTTTTAGGATGTTTTATAGGATTTTACCACATCATTTTGTTATTGGTATTTTTCACCCAAATACAAAAAAAGCTATAATTATATTCCACATTTGTCTTTTTTACGGACACGAATGCATCTATGTACAACTTCTGAAATATTGAAGGCATTTTGATACAAAATCGACTATTTACATGTAAAACTATAATATATAATGTTTATAAAGTATTAAAAAGATTCTTAATGCATTTCGGAACCAAAATTTGCTTTGAATATAAGTAATACAATCAGTTTATTACATTCCAAATCTAGAAAATCCACTTTTAAATTGTTCATTTATTTTTACAACAAAATAACATTTCACTTTATTTAAATCTGTATATTTATTTTATCAAAATAAACACAAGTTTCGAATTTTTTTATATACATATTGATTATATGATGACGGGCCGGTGGTCTGGGAACTGCTGGGCAGGCTGGCATTTTGTGTTGTACTTCACAAACTGCTGCTTCAATCATCAGTACTTCAGTCGTATCATTACAGCAGTTTTGTCTTTTAGCATTTAGTATACTTTCCATAACTTAATTGGGCCAACCCTTATAAAGGTGAGTCTAAAAAAACAACAAATATAGCATTTGTTTAACTTACAAGTTTAAGTGGAATACTAACACATCAAATTTACTGAAATTAAAATTTTAGTATTGGGGGGGGGGGGGGAAGGGAGGGATGAGACAGTTTTTTTAGAAGTTATGCATTTAAACAATAAAATAGTACACAAAATTTCAGGTGGATAATTTTCTCAAACAAAAATTACAGAAAGAACTTTTTTTTAAAAAATAATTCTTTTTAAAAAGTTAGGCTTATTTTGAATATTATAGCTTTACATTTAATCTTGTTTTTAATTATTTCTATTAGAGATCCAAATCCCTATTAATGAAGCTTGGAATCAACATAGTCCATGGCACAAAACTAATATACTATATTAAATCAATTTTAGTTGTATCTTCGAGTCGAACCCAAAAGCATCTACCTAAAAAACAAGGCCGTTAAATATTATATTAAGAAAAAAAACTTATTAATTACGGTATTTTATTAAATACTTTTTGCATTAAAAGTACCTTTAAAGAAAAAAAATATGGAAATATAATGCATTCAGTGCACATAAAATTTTATCTTTCAGTGTGAAATATTTTTTAATTATAAAACCATAATTTAAAGACACAAATTATGCATCGTCAAAATAATACTTTTCACTTTTAATAAATATGCAGAATTATAAATAAATTTTTTTTATTAATAGTTAACTAATAATTACTTTATACCATATTAGTTGAATGAAGAAAATAAACCATTTTTTTTTGACACAAAATGAAATGACTTAAACTTACCTTAATAAATATTGATAATAATCCAAATACTTTCCAACAACATAACCCCTTTCCTATATATTTTAACTTTTTTCCGTTTCTACTTCACATATTTAAAAAAAAAATCCTAGAGTATCGAAGTTCGAATTTAGCAATGGCACCTGGCGATGATCACATCTGCTGTCCGAATAAAAAGCAGTTTATTATCATAGAAAGGCGAACTTCGAATTTCATGTTTAGAATTCGACACCTGTCGTTTTTTAACACATAACAAAGTGTAATGTCGTCTTCCTTTTTTCAGTTGGCTCAAAACTTTATGTGACTACTTTTTACTAATTCGTATATTCTATCGAGCTTCTAATTTCACCGAAAGAAAACGAAAAAAAGAGTTATTCTTTTTCAAAAAAGAAGAGTTGAGCAGTACCATGCAATCTTCAAACGTTTTTCAAACGATTTACGAATATTTAAAGTTGCTTTAAAATATTATGTTTTATTATTTAATGTGTTCCGTTTATGCACTCATTATCTAATTATTTTTTTAAAATACTGTTCTTAATTTTATTATGCAAGTTTTATTAAGTCGTTTGATGAAACCTCTTATTTGCAAAGCGTTCTTTAGCTGCGTTAAACTTGATTCAAGAGTGCAGTGTAAATTAACAGTTGAAAATCAGCATCAATAGTAAACAAAAGCTATAATTCCGTTCTATTTTTATAATACTTACATATTCTAATGAAGGCAAATAGTTTTATGTTTAGAAACATGCAACTTCTTGTTCTTTACTGTAAAATTTAATGTTCAAGCTGCTTGTATATATTACGAATTATTATGTTAGGCCTAACCAAACTTCAAGAAGCCGCCATTGTTTGAACCGCTAAGTTCCAATCCCAGAATGCAACGGTGCGAGTACAACGAGATTCAGTTTCCTCAAAATCAAGATACAGAATCGTCAAATCATGATCGTATAACTGAGGATTCGCGTTTACTCAAAAGTCACGTGATAGTTTGACGAAACAATCCTCAAAATTAACGAAATGAGGCTTGAGGATTCATGAATCGTCAAAAATGAAAGTGTTATTTTTAAGAGTGTAACATTAATTAAACTATCATTAATGAAAAAATAAAATACAATAAATCCCATTGATTTCAGATATTTTTAAACATTGTTTTGGATACGATCTTTCAGATATCAGCTAATATCTTTTTAGAAATATTACCGTATAATTAGTAAGTGTTAGTAGATAGGAAGTTTAAAAAAAATTACTAACATAGAAAATAAGAAAATTATGGTCTTGTATCATTAGATGGATCATGTGTTATCTATGAACAATTTGTACGAATTTGAATCATTCTAAATATTCCAACTCAACACAAAACATAAGATTTCAATCAATATAACATAAATACATTTTAAACAGTTAAGCAAAACTAAGCTATTTCTTTCACAGAACCTTGTGAATATGTTCATCGACATATAACCATCTTTTTTCTGGATCCACAGCTAGGGAATCTGAATCCAAAATGGCAGTACATGTTCGGCATTCTTTCATTTCCTTGATTGTGTTCTCTGTGATTCAACAGATTCTTTCAATCGGGCCAATTTTGCCCGATCTTCCCTTTTTCTGCTCTTTTTCCCTGCGCTCCAAGAATGTGTTCTTTATTGTCCTCCGGCATGATTAATCGAAAGAGGAAAACAGTCCACAACACAACAGATGGAGAAACTAAGTCAATACGAAACATTCTTTTGGCGATGTTTCTTCAAAGGATGGGATAGGGGCTTTTTTTAGAGAGCAGTAAATGCAGTTTGGTCAATTTTTAAGAATTGATTTTTAACTTGTTCCTAAAATTAAAAACGTTGCCTATAGCAATCGTGTTGAACGTGATTCAAACTAGCCCTAACCCTAAAATTAAAATATGCTTCGATTATTTTTCTAATCACTGTATTGTGATTTTTTAAAGTTTTTTTTCATCAGATCCGATTTTCTTAAATTTTCTCCTCTTTTGAATTTAAGGTTTTCTTTCAAGTAGTTGAAATATTCAGAAAATATCTCCATCTTTGAACACGTCGCATGAGAAGATTCCTGAAAAAAAAACGCTGCTTTACAAAATGTTTTGAATATAAAATGTGATTACCAGATATAATTTAGGTTTTAAGAAAAAACTTTCAAAAAGCCGTTTATTAAAATAAGACATTTGAAAATGACAAATTTACTATCTAAATACTAAATTCATATGATGCCAAACATGTTTGTTTTAATCTCATGAACTGTTTGGTAATTTTTGAAAGCAAAGAAAAGTTATTACTTCTTTTACGTCACTTTTCCTTTTCCAGAAAAGAGATTCGACCAAAAAATAAAAATCTTTCTCATATTTATCACGACTGAGGTTTTTTTTTCACTTTTTCTGAATTTTATTTCGGTTTCATTTAGCTTTTGGAATGTGATGGAGAGTAAACAGAACTTGCTTTACAACATGCCAAAAAAATCCAAACACCGAATGATATATGGAAGCAGTTGTTCTTCGACAATATCATTATTAAAAATCAAACTTTCATTTGTAGTTCAATAATTGATTATCGAAACGACAGAAATGGGTTTTTAAGAGACTACTTGAGTACATAGATTTGAATCTGCTCTTCTTTTGAAGCGATTGAAGTCAATATTTAAAGAAATCGTTTTTTGAAATTTGATTTTTCTCTGTATAAAAGGTTTTAGTTTAATGCTTCAAGCTAATATGTCACTGGTCGCAATAAATCATTGTTGAATTCTGAAAAGTAATGTTTTTAAATTTCAATTGAATAAAAACAAATATACTTTGATAAGACGAATTTTAAATTCTAGTGTGAAATGTATGTAAGTCAGTAGCTTAAGTAAAATTGCTACCAAGGGTCCTTGACTACATTTTGAACTTCATTGAGGTAAAAAATAGTTTATAAAAAATTATGTTGTATTAATAGTGAGTCAAATTCCGTTTATCATTGTTATTGTAATTATGAGTTTTGATTGAGGAAAACCAGTTCTTATAATGTATTTTTCAAATGTATTTGTGAGTTTGGTCACTTTCTAAATCTGAAAGTCCCTTACATATTAACAACCAGGATATAGTTTCTAGTCTGAAGCTCAGTCAAAAGCAGTAGGGATAGTAATATTTTTAAAATATGGTGGGCTTTTTTACAATTTTAATTTTTTTAATTGATTATTATTTGTTAACTATGATTCTATTGCAATTAAGCCTTGATACTCTTATAAGGTTAAATTTCACGTGCTTTAAATGTGATAAATGAAGAAAAATGTACAAGAAATATTCTTTTTTAAATTTTTAATGTAAAATTGAAAATTTCCCTTATTTTAAAAGTAATTTCAAATAATATACAATGTTTGCTTTCGAAATGTTTACTTTTTACAAACTACCTCGTATGTTGAATAAAAACCCCATTACATTTGTTTTAATATTATGGAATATTCTTTCTCGCACTGTTTTAAGAAAAAACCTAAAGAATTCGTGACCTCGTATTTCAAATTTATGTTTCAAGATTAATTTGCAATCTAATGGATTTGCCTTTGATTTTGAATTAAATTCAAGGCCCACACAGCAATTTAGAAAGAAAATCGAATGTTTAGCATATTTCCAAGCCAAATGTTTGTTTTGTCTTGCATTCCCTGTTTGCATTTTCCCCGGATACTCGATTAAAATTTGCATTTTCTATTAAAGTGCTAAATATCCCGTAAAAAACGCGGGAAAAAATTAGCTCGGTGAATATTATTTTATTGTGTAAACTTGATTCTGATTCTAAATTTAAAATGCATTTTTTTTATCTTCTTATGATGAGTCTTGGAAGCTTAATAAAATCGCTGGCAATTTCAACTCTATTTCCATTTTAAATGTCGAAGGGGGAAGGCTCCGTATTCAGTTAGGATTTCGAATAAAATATGAAGGTTTACTTAAACCTGTTCTAAATACCACTTTAACAAAGTTTACAAGGATTCACTTTAGTTCGTCTTTCAACACTTTACGTCTTTTCTGTACTTACATAGTATCACTTTTAACCATTCATTGCTTCTATAAATAAAAGTATTTAAAAACACTTTTAATGTTTGTAGGCTTGAAATTAACTTCTTCCCTTTTTAAGTTGCAGCAAATAGGCTTCTCTCTTGGAAGATTAATTTCATCAAAATAACAATACAAAATATGTTTCATTTCATGATATTAAATAATGTCCAAAAATGTATTACATATTTTTAATTAATCTTTATTATCAGATCAAATACATCAAGTTTGCATACATATTGTTGAGCAGCTAGAGAATCATCATTATTGTTATAATTTTTATATTTTACAATAATGTTAGCTTTTTTTCTGTCAATGTTTTTGAAACTAACTTTGGGAATTAAACAACGATTGATAAAATGCAGAACAAAAACTGAAAAGAACTATCTTTAAGGATAAACATTTTCTTTCGTATTTGATATTTGATATTCATCTGATTTGCATGATTTCCCTTTTTTGTGTAAACTGAAAATCAAAATATCTTAATGGGCCGAGGAAGCTTTTAAATGCTCAATATGTATGTTAATTTTTTAAACGTGAAATAAATGAAATTGTTTTTGTGTATTTTTGATACTAATTACTTACTGAACATTTGAAGTATCTTCAGTTAGTAAGGCTTTAGTAGCCTCTGTTTAAATATGAAATTTAATCAAATTCAATCATCAGTTCTAAATTAGTGATTTAATTAAAGTATTGAACTGGAATTGAAAGTACAATTTATTCATATTGATATTATGCTAGTAGTATTCACAAGATTTTGTAAAATCTTAATGCATTTCAAAGAGCGTTGTATTGGGAGTTTCTTATCTATTTTGAAGAAATAATAAAATAAATTTCTTAGCAATTCTACAAGCAAATTTAACTTATACAAGAACTTAGACATTTCAAATTAATCAAATTGAAAATTTTCAAATAAATGGGCAATGAGGCTTTAATAAAGTAATTTTGAAATGCATTATTATGTAACATTTGAAATATGTTTTTTAAAAAATGTCTTTATCTGTAACTATGTCAACGTTTCTTCGTTACAATCAACTTATTCAATAGTTTTGTTAATTTTAATTTAGTATTTAGTTTATTTCATTATAAAGAGTTTTAAAAACGTTAGTTTTATTTAAATAAATAAAATTGCTTTTGTGAACAGTTTTCATTACATAGTTGTAAATTTACTAGTTAAAATTAAAATATGTATACTTCCTCAAATGAATAATTAAAATTTGCTATTTAGTTTAATTTCAGGTTGTTTTTTCTTATTGTTTTGTTATTTCCCATAAAAATGCTTATTCATTAACATTAAATTTGTAGGTTTATATCTGTATTATCATTGAAATAGATGTCCCCCTCATCGAAATTGTGCAACTCTATTGTAAAGTATATGTAATCAATTAATTTTGGCACATATGAGCAGAATAAATCTTTAGGAGCTACGAAAATAATGGGAAATTTGAAACTTAACCACTTTCCAATTAGTTAAGTAGTCGTTAAAATATTCATCATACCAAATCCTTCTTTCGATATTAATTAACTCAACCTTAATTAGAGTATAGGTGTACATCAGTCTTTATTATCATATTAATCTTTCTCCTCTTATTTTGCTAAAAAATGGAGTTGAAAGCATTGAACTGTTGAGTGAAATATTTGATTGTTGTTTATGCAATATGTTGATTTTCCTAATGAATTTGATGTTAGGGTTTCATTTAGTTAGCCCAGTTTATTTAAATAAAAGTTTGCAATTTAGAAATTGATATTATTTACTAGATTTGTTGGATGTTGAAGTAATCAAAAACTTTTTTAAAAATAGTTCGCTTATTATTCAGAGTTGTTATATTAAAGCTATATGTCAAGTTTAAGCTTAATATTTATTGTTAGCAATATACTGCTGTTCAATTAATAACTTATGTGTGTTTAGTGGATCAACCCTATTTGTTAACATTTTCAATTGATTGGCGGAAATAAATGTTATCTAATAGAATTCAGATTGCAACAATTGTGAGAAAATATACCTTTTTTTAAATCATCGATGAATATTTGTTTAGTTATGAGCAAATTAAAAAAGAGAATTTATTTTTTTTTTAATCAAAACAAAATTCACACGTGTGATATTTAAATTACTTTTACATTGAGTATAAGAAATTAGTGTTACCAATAGTAAAAATAATTATTTAAAATTCACACACTTAGTGTAATAAATTACTTTTTTTAATATTTAATTGATTTCAAAATTTTATTGACTCTTAAGCCTTGTATTTTTCAGATAAATAATAAAACAAACTTTATAAATGTTCTTGAAGCTTTAAAGTAAGAATTATATAATTAGGAAGCAATAAGTGTAAGTATATACTTATACTGGAAGTTAGTATAATAAGTATAGTATTATAGGAATAAGTATAAGCACACACACACATTATTTTTAAAGTATCGTAAGCAAGTGTAAATTAAAAGTATAATTTAAAGTAAAGTTTAAATAGAGGAATAATTGTAAAGTAGGTATAAAAAAGAATGGTACGAGTTTTTTGTACAAGTATAATTTTTACTATGTTAAAAATATAGATTCTAAATTACGACGTCCGGTCGCCAATGCGGCCCTTGTGTAGCTCTAGTGTGACGATAATTCAAAACTATGTTAAAAACGCAATTCGAGACACTATGTTCTTACAAAATGTGTGAACGTTGTGTAGAACTGTAAAATACATTTTTTTGTTATTAAATCAAAACTTTAATATCAACATTTGAGTGCTAGTAACAGAACAAAGAATTCACATTGTTCGGTGCTAGGCATGTTTTCTGAAATTGGTTTGCTTTGTACAGGATGTAGTACTAACATCTGTTAAAACTCACACTGTTACTTTGTTTTACTTCTGCTTTCAAAACAAGCTTTCGCGTTTTCCCCAACTGTACTAGTTAACTGAACTTTCCACCTAATGGAATACATGAAATAAACTAAATTTCAACTAAATTTACTAAAACAAATCCCCATGCAATAATATGCTTAATTTTGAAATAGTAAAAGTTCTTCAAACATCAACATTTTAAAATTGATTTTGGTAAAATGTGTCCTGTCATTTAAATAATATCACTCACAAAACTTGTATATTTATATGCATAAGATACTTCTAAAAAAACATGCAATAAAGAATTAGTCTTTTGAATCATTCCTGTAAAAATGACAAAACGGGAAAAATATATATTTAAAGAAGAAAAATTGAAAATATATCTTTTTAGAATTACAAATACAATAAAGGCAAAACGCTAGTTAGTACCAAAACAATCATTCACTCTCATAGAAGTTTTTCAATGTTTATTATTTAAGACATTTTCAAGTCCTGTTAATTATGGTTATTGACATGGTATGTTTAATTATCTTTAAGTTTTTAGAGGCTCTAGAAATTTCTGAACATTTATTTTAAATTCCATCGTAGAAACAGGTTTTTGACGCATACCTAATAATAATAACTTTATTAATAACAACTAAGAAAATAATATGAATAAAAACAAAAACAAATCATAGTAGCAGCTCAGGGGAACATTCCCGTTCAAGTTTCCTAGAAATTGTAATTAAATATGTTTTAAAGTAAAAATAATTATCTATAATAATAAAAATGAAGTTTTGTGTGTGTGTATGTATGTATGTATGTCTCTCTGAAACTCACAAACTAGGCATTTGTTTGACTCGTAACTTGGTACAAATACGTAGTTCATACTTGAGTTACAGAATAAGAACTTTCAGAGCTCAAAGTGTTCTATTTTTAGAGAAAATCCGAATTTTCTGGGAAAACTACACCACTTTGGCTCAAATCCGACGATTTCTTTTCTTTCCTGATGCCATCTGAAGAAACAATTAAATAAAACTTTCAACGAAAATAAATAAAATCGAAAATGTTTATTTTATTGTGTTGCCATAACTTTCAGAAACTAAATTCATTATTTGAAAATAATTGATATGTTTCAAGTGACGTATTTCCAACAAGTCTTGATTCCTGGATTTCTTATGGGTTTAGTTGATGATTTCGTCAATGATGGTTCTGTTGATTACAAATATGCATGTTCAAACAATAAATGTGTAGTTTACCTATAAGTTCTAGAGCTGCCGTTAGGTCTTTATTTTCTCGCCAAATACGTTGCCAATCCCGCCAAATTATAATAAAAACTCGCCAAATGGGCAAATGGTTTGTTAAGCTATTACTGAACAATGATGGTTAATAAAGGTCATCGCACGAGCTGCACATTAGGGTTTTATGTCTTTACTTTTTCGCCAAATACATTGCCAATCTCGCCAATTCATTGATTAAAACTCGCCAAATGAGCAAAATGTTTGTTAAGCTATTACTGAACTATGATGGTTAATAAAGCCATCGCACTAGAGCTGCATATAAGGGTATTATGTCTTTATTGTTTCGCCAAATATGTTGCCAATCTCGCCAAATTATTTATTAAAACTCGCCAAATTGGCAAAATGTTTTTTAAAATAATTTATAAGCTGGTTGGATATGCTAAGGTCGTTATGTTAGAGCTGTATAATGTGTGTGTTTGTAGCTATATCTATTTTCTCGCCAAATTATTTACCAAAACGAGCCAAAAGAGTTAAAAAAGGTTTTATGTATTTATGAGGGAATTGTGATGACATTTATGAGTACATTTTACAGCGTATTTTTGATTTTAGAATATTAGGGCAATGAATTGAGATTTTTTACTTGATAACGAGTGGAAAGAGAATAACTTAAGTTTATGATTTTATAACAGGTTATATGGTACACATACTTGGATCGATTTGATATTTATTTAATCCGTGCGAAGTGCGGGTATAAATTTGCTAGTAATTAATAAAATACAGCATCACAGTATTTGGCAAGCGACTGGTTTTTTAAATTACTTATGCTTTGTGTACACAAAATTAAAAATAAATGTCTATGTCGTCAATAATTATAATAAATTTAAAGAGAGCGCTTAAAAGATGAGTATTTGTCAATATTTTGAATAGAAATTAGTAAACTATATCCTCTATTTAAAAATTAGATATTCATTCCACTAACTTTTACTTTTAAAAATCTTTTCTTTATTTTAATAAAAAAATAATTCAAATCCAACATCTCCAATTCTCGCAATAAACACCGAATTCCATCGAACCCTTTAAATTCCCGCAGTTTAAGTCCTTAAACCCGTCCTTCAGATTCACGCAAAACATATGGAATATCAATGATGCCACCAAAGAAATGTTCTGCGGCCCAAATCCATTGTAAACTTTTTATCACTTTTCAAAGAGAATGGAGAAAGATTTTAAAACAATTTATAACCCCCTCCCGACGTAATTTGTTTCGGGACTTAGTGCCCCGAAATTTTGAAAAAAAAATCAATTTATTTCCTTTTACATCGAGTGATACCCTTGCTAAAATGCAGCCTCCCACACATCCCCTTACCCTTTTTTCCAAAGGGGGTTTGCCTGCAGGAAAGGGTCTACTGCAGGCTTGAGTGTCGACTCTACTGTGATATACAATGGATCAGTCTGGACACTGTAAAAATTTTACTATTTAATCATCATTAGTATATTGAATGATTTTTGTTTTATGGTTTCAAAGGAAGGGATATTTTTTTAAGCTTCAAAATTTTGCACAATTATAAATGATACATTTAAAATGCTCTAAAGTAGTTTATAAAGCAGGTTTAAGTTTTATAATACATACTTAACCTTTTAGTTGTGTCCCTTAACGGTTGCGTTGGGTGCCTATTCAGGTCGTCACTTGACTGTGGTTGAAAATGCGACGTTGTGTCCTATGATGGTAGTTGACCAAAGTGATTTTGTATCACTTTGTAGCTGCACAACTATTCTTGTGTTTACCTCATTGAGACAAACCATTTCTATTTTGTTTTCAATTAGCACTATTTCAAAACACACTTTCATGAACTTCATGTACTGATTTCAAACTCTAAATGTATGATGATCATACAACTGAAAGCATTTTTCTCATTAGTTCCAATTAATTAAGATACTGTGAAAATGTTGTTGAATTGTGATTCTTGAATTGAAAAATTCTCCAATTTATCATGCAAGTCTCTTCACATATGCTTCTTTGACGGACTGTTTGGCAGATATTTGTCTTTTATGTTTACATCTATTAAAAATATATCTGAAATTCCTTTAATAATTGAAAGTTTTCTCCAAATTATTATGCAAGTCTGTTCACCTGCATCACTAGCAAACCACTTGGCAGCCTTTGTCTTTATATTTTTTAATAAAAATAACAACATAAACCTGAAATTCATTTTTAAACTGAAAATATGTTCACTGTATTTTAGATTAATCCTCTAATGCATACTGTTGCCATATGTCAACAAGTAAAATAATTCACTTTATTCCATTAAAGTAGAGCTCCCTCTCGACAAATCTATTTTTTTTTCAACTATTAAATTTTATTTTGAAGTTTTAGTTACTAATAACCCTCATAGATGACAGGAGTAAAAGTGTACTCCAAATTAAAGAGGTTAACAACATTTTGTGAAATTACGTTTTTGGCAGTGTTTAAAGTACAATAATATTAGTACTAAATACAAATAGTAAATTGTTTTGAAAAATAATTATAATACAAGAGGGTTATTTTAAATATATTTAGTAGTTTTCTCTAGTCATTCTTATCAAAATTGGGATTTTGTAGTTGGTTTTTGTCATATAGAAAAATTTAAAAAAAATGAAATTATTTCAATTCCAATGCAGTTAATTTTTTTCAGTATTTTCCCCATGATGTCTGAGTATTCCCCTGTATAGAGTATTAAGCACAGATATATTTTTTTGGGACGAAAAAAAATTCATGCGTTAGAGGGTTAATAAAAAAAAAACATAAACCTGAAATTCAGTTTTTTTTATATGCTCACTGTTTTTAAATGTTTATATGTGGAAATATGTTCAATGCCTTTTAGATCAATGGTGGGATCGCATTTACATTTGTAGTTTCCCAAGGCAGGTTTGTCATGGTGCGTGCGGGCCGCCATCAATTGGGCCCAGAGTGTCAAGTCAGGATTTTTGAATCGATCTCGCCAGTGATAAGTGGCTTTCGAGAATTATTCCCCAATTACTCTTTTCGGGGTGGAGGGGGACGGATGGACAAAAAAGTCTGACAAGATCGGCGACGTGGCTTCCTATTGTTGCAGCCGCACGGAGACAGAAATTGTCTTTTGTTCAGACATGACCCATTCGAATCGGGCCCATTTTTCTTTTGGTCTTGTGTGCTTAACCCTACTTCAATGGGTAGGTAGAAAAAAATTAGCATAGCATTATATTAGATAAGTGAAAAATGAATTGTTATCCACAAAAACATGCATTTAAATCAACCAATATGTCTTGATGTGCAATTCTTTTGTTGGGATTACGTGTATTTTGATTTCGAGGAGAAATGCAGAAATCTTTACAATTTTTGATGTATAGCCTCTTGAAGGGGCATATGTATGATGTATTGTAATAATAAAAGGGCGAGATGAAATTCTGCTGAACTTTATAAGTAATTAATTCAAAATTGTTAATTTGTCGTTGAAATTTATATTGAGCATTATGAAATTGACACAATACTTATTTTTCCTTCAGTAAGCCAACATTGTATCAAATTTCAATGTCTTGTTTGACTTAAGAGAGAGATAATTCAACTTATCAATATTGGTTCCATCGTTCTTTTAAGCGATCACTTTCAATGAGCACCCTGAAAAAGATTATTTTTTTAGTTCAAACAGATTGTTTGAGCACGTTCATATAAACATTTTTAAAGTTTATTTACTAGTTAGTACTAAATGTAATACCTGACTCCTAGTTTAAAGTCAAATGATCTGTCAACACTTCTATTAAAAAAGGCGTATTTTATTTATTATGAGAAACCTGATTCTTTTGTATTGCATTGTGCACCTTGCACAACACAGACATTGCCACTCCTGGGAACGCAACATAACGTGATACCTGGGCATAAAACATGTTTGATGATCGCAACAATAGACCGTGTAACCGCTGTATAAATTTAAATAAATAAACCCGTTGAGTTAAACATAATTAATATCCAGTCGTGGACGTATATCTTCGATGTCGCGAGATTTTGTATGCGACGCTGGGCATTAATTGAATTAGGCTTCTGTTCTTTGACATAAATCATTTCCTGGTCACTTCTTTCGCTAACGTCAATGTTAATTGCTTAAAGCACGTGAAAAGTTCAAACGCATTTGGGAAAGATGCTAGCCTACTAGCTATGGTGTGGCCTGTCCCATATAACTCAATTGTATAGCTTGCTTTTCGGATATGATGTTGTTCATTGAGTGAGGTTTTAGGCGCGTTTTATAATGTGATGACTAAGTTTGAAATATAGTTTGTCACTTAGAGGGACATAAAATAAATTTTCGACTTTATCACCTTAAATGTTCGAGAGTTTTGTAAAATGACAAAAAACAAAATTAATTGTTGATCTGAATAGATTTAGCGTTGTTTGTTTTTTCTTCTATAAAAAGTTTTTAAAGACTATTTTAACTCCAATTCTAGCACTATAAATATTTGAAATTTATCTTAAGTCTTATTTTAGATTATTTAAATCTATTGTTGGCCTAATAAATAAAAAACGAGATATAATAAATTTTGGCGCTTGACTTTATTATCTTAAGTAAAAAAAAAGTTCAAGACTGATTCGATATATAAAAAAATATACAAATAAACGTAAATTATTTTTTTTAAAGTAATATTTAGATTTGTAACCCAAGTACTACTTAGATCATGTGTTTACCCTACATATGCAAATATTTCTCTTGCTTACTGTTAGACATAGTTTTCTAAAACAATTCTAACACCAGTTTGTCAGCAATTAGACCCGCATTACTAAATGTACCAGTATATTCATTCTTTTGTATATGCTTGTGTACATGGGGACTGCCTTGTGAAATAATTTTTCTTGATATTTTTTGCTGTTTTCTACATAGAGTTTAGTCTACTTTATTTTGGTCGTATTTTAGTAACATTTGCTAAGATCCTAATTTTGTCAATTCATTGTCTTAGAGAAAAAGTGAAAAAGTTTTAAATATAAAACAATTTGCGGTAATTTCTCAGTATTAGAAAAGGTAATTTGCTGAAGATTGAACTGAAGTAAAACTCCAATTTTACGTTTTGCATTACATGCTTGATGTGCAATTAAAATTAATTGATGTTAATGTATTATTGTATAGCAAAATTACTTTTATACATTCACTATTTTCTTTGTCAAATCAAATGATAAAAATTCCCTTAATAGTAATCAGGTCATCCAAAAAATATTTAAAAAGAAAAATCCAATCTAAAATAAGAGCTTCACTTACGAACTCATAGAATTAAAATTGCCTGAAAACTATTTTATGTCATGTTAAACTTATCTACTTTCTCGAATTGAAAAACGGCGAATTAGTCTTGAGTTAGTTTTTTTTCCAGTTGCTTAGCGGATGTAAATTGTCCTGCAGTGTTGCATATTAAAAGACTGATATTCAAATTATACAGAATTCATTTAATTTTTTAATGTAAATAATTTTTCGACACTGAAATGCATTTTATAGATCGGGGTATTTTTTTAATGGTATTTTAAAAGTTGTTCCTTTTTTAAAGACAATTTTGGTTATTCAAATACGAAAATCGTTACGGAAACATATCTAACTACCATGCATAACCAAATTTAACGTAACTCAATATTCAACAAAAATTGATCCCAAAATATCTCAATCATCAATCTCAAAAACGCCTAATTACTTCAAAAACTAGATCAATCAACACAACTCCCAAACTACATCCCCAAATGCAAAACATGCCACAAAAAACAAGCGGCCCAAACCGAAATCAATTTAGAAATCATTAAGCAAAAGTTTAGACACATCTTTGTGGCGAATAAATGAATGCATAAAAAATGCGGAAGATAATGTGGTACGATGCATTATCGGACACGAAAGGACTTTCTGCAAGTGAAGAACTTGCAAGTTCTCCTTTTTCAAGGCTAAACAAACACGCATAGGTTGATTGATGGTAAGTTGCTAGACCAACTCTCCATCATGCGCTAATAGAAATAATCAATTAACTACGGTCAATAAACCTCAGACACGAGTTTCACGCCGTTACGTCCATTATTAGCGCGCCACTTTTTTTTATAATGAAGAATTGTTCTTTAATTCATGCGATAAGAGAGAGTGTGGTTGAAAACGTTTGAATTGTGAAAACAAAAGCTGGGCTGTTTATCTTAAAATTGGGAGAAATGGGAATTTATTCATGGGGAAGAGGGATAATTGTAATTTTTTGTGTTTTTCTAGCGATTTTATTTTTAGTCATAGAATTTTAACTAGCTAATTTATCTTAGTTTTTCCTGTTTTTTACAGTTCTAATTTGTTGACTTAGTTTTAGGTTATCGAGTATTTTCCAACATGATTGTAAATATTTTTTCATAAAGGTATCATAACTGTTATGCGAAAGAGATATATACATATATACTTTCTAAGTTAAATAACATCAGTTGTATTTGTTTGATAAGTACGTGCTTTCATAATAAGTTTATATTGTATCTTATATTGGTTTGAGGTTTTCATAACTAAAAAATAACTACTACTATTAATGAGTACAATAACTTGAAAATTTCAAGTGAACTTTTCATGTATTACAAGTTGGCACTAGAATTTAGGAGTTAAGTTTGTTTGACGGATTTTTCTTTTCATACCTTAAGAACATTTAAACTTTGTCTCAAAGAATTTGATGGTTTTGTTGAAAAAAAGTCAAAAACTCGAAAACAATGGCCAGTCTTTTTTCCTCGGACAATATGCGCTGGTTTCTGAAAACTCAGCCAAAACGACAAAAAAAAAATTCCCGTCTATCATCGAATCTCTTTCATAACTGACACATCTGTGAGAAAAAAAAACCTTATTTCTTATTTGCTTAGATATCAGCGATACGTGTATGGATATACACAAAAAATCTGTCTGAAGCTTTATCTCATTTTTTGGAACGATTTTCTTTTAAGAACCTGTCGTCCACTTGATAGATAGGAAGATGTAACAATTCGGCCGAGATGAAATATGAAAAGAAGCCGAGATCGTGATTTTTTTTCTGCTTTTTTTTTTAGCCATATGAATATGGAAAGAATGGTGTTGACATGGAAAATGGATATTCGCCATGAGTTCTAGATTTTGTATGCGTAAGAGATCTTTATCACGCATGTATACATTTCATAAACAAACTTGTATTTGTCGTTTAACTATTAGTTGCATGTCTGCTATTTGTTGGCAAATGTGCTTCAGGTAAACAATGAACAAATCTGCGCCAAAGACCAAAAATATATCCAGTATACTATTTTATAAAATTAATATCTTTTGTCAAACACTACACGTAAAAAGGGTTCGGTAATGCTTTTTTCGACAAAACATTTTGTTAACAAACAATATCTGGAAAAAATATTTGTCTCGAAAAGACACGTTTTTACAATTTTATTTTTAAATATTTGTTGTGCACATTTAGTTAACAGTCATTGAATCCGGACAATCTGGCTATATCAATAAAATCACAATAACGTTAAAAATAAAATAAATTTTACAGGATTATTTTACGTTTGTAATAGCAATTCAAATGGATTTGAAGGATAAGCAAATTAGCTAATGTGTTTTCACTGCGTGAGTTTAACATTTAAAATTTTAACTGAAAATTTAATTTCTTAATTTTGTAAAACTTAATTTGCATAGCATATGATAACACAAAGGACTCCTTCATACTTTAGATGTAGCTAAATTTTAGAGTTTAAAGTACAACTTATTATCAATCGCGGTTTCTATAAAACCTGAGATTCATAAAGGGTATTTGGGTCTGCATCGCTCCTTAGAGAATTAATGGTTGAATTAAAAATGTTTTTTTTTAATTTTTAATTTTTTAATGTATTTAAAATGTAGTGATTCCCAAATACAGATTCCTTTTAGGTAATCACAGATTTTTATTTATCACAGTGTAAAATAAAATTCACCTAAAATACAGACGCTTAATTAAAAATGCTAATTGCGTGAAATAAATCTCAATTATTATGTCGCTAATATAAATGCTTATAATGGTTTCTATGACCCATAGATCAGAACGCACCGGCCGCTGAAAACTGTCGTTAAAAGTCACGCAAGCTTTCATAATAGACATGTTTTTATAAGTAAACTTTGCGAATCAAAATTAAAACCTTTAATGCAAACATCTGCCGTGCGGTTAAAAAAAACCGATTCTTTTTGCTATGTGTTGACAGTGACATAAAGGGAAACGTTTAACTTTCCTTTATGTGAGTGTAAAAGCAAATTATACAGCTTAATTCGTTACAGCGTCAAAGATAAATGAAGACTATTAAATCACTCTTAAAGTCTTTATCAATCTTACAGGATTTTCCGCTATTCGCATTATCATTCAAGTTTTGTCGTCGCTTCGAAGTTAAATTATACAATGGTTTTGTACGGATTAAAAAAAATTAAAGGAGGAAATGTAAATAGTTTGGGTTTTTCTTTTGAATTTAAGGTGGCCCAACACGTTGAAAATTGCGTTTTTTTTTAATTGGTTATTTGTTTACTTATTTATATAATTACCCAGGTTTTCTTGTTTCTAAATCTAACTGTTAAAATTAACTGTGTCGATATTAGAACGAACGTAGTGATTAATTTAGTAAAGGTCAGTAACACAAAATCAATTGGATGTTGAAACTAAATGCGTTCTTCTCGCATTTTAGTTTTTTCATTAAATAGCTTCAGTTTTCAAGTTTTCATTATTAGCAACAGTTTTTTTCCTAACCTGATTCAAGTTTTTGACAAAAAACATGCATAAAATGACAGTATTTTAAAAATTTGGCATGGAATGCCGAATTTTACTTGCTATATATAGTTATTTCTTTATACACACAAAAATACTACACACTTAAAACAAACACTCCCAATTTGCCTCAGTCTGAGTGGGTTTCACTCCTCCAGACTGGAAAATGCACTTCTCCTTTTGGTGTGTTAAACCTCCAACAGGATCACTCCAAACGAGTGATTTTAACTCAGTCTGAGAAAATATGCATGCCTTTAGGGTGTCGAAAATGCACTTCTCCAACTGGAGTGGATTTCACTCTTTTGTTTTAAGAGTGTACCAAAGTTGTTTTCTAGTTCATATTTTTAAAAAAGTGGTCCAAAGTGTATAAACTAATTTCCTCTTGTTAAATCGTAAGTTGAGTATTAAATTTGCAGAAATTATGTATTGTTTATTAGATTCAAACTATTTACACTCTTAAAACAAACACTCCAAATTTACCTCAGTCTGAGTGGATTTCACTCCTCCAGACTGGAAAATGCACTTCTTCTTTTGGAGTGGCTCCTTTGTGTGTTAAACCTCCGACAGGATCACTACAAACGAGTGATTTTAACTCAGTCTGAGTAAATATGCATGTCTTTAGGGTGTCGAAAATGCACTTCTCCAACTGGAGTGGATTTCACTCTTTTGTTTTAAGAGTGTATGAAATCTATGATAGTTTATCATTATAAATGATTTAAAACTTTCAAAACGTATTCTATCTTAAATTTGTTAAATTGATCAAATAAAATCTAGAACCATCAAACAAAGTATTTTATACTACTATTTAAATTTTCTTTTTCTATCAAATTGAAAAGATTTAGCATATTTTAGATGAATCCCGCGAGGCTTTCCAAAATAAACAATTAAATGTATTTAAACTAATGTATACTTCGATTCTTTTTTACTTATATACATATTTTATTTATTCTTTCAAAAATATATACTAATGCTAACAAAAATGTATTTATTTTTTAAGTTCATTAATATCAATGAAATACTAATTTTTTGTACCCAAATAAAACTCTCAAAGCTATCTTTTCAATAAAGCAATTTCTACATTGCCCTTTTATCCTCAATATCTCTAAAAGAATCATGAAAAATTCACGATGGCTCATCCACTAAGCAGAATAATAAGAAAAAAAAAGCCTTGAATCAGCACTACCCTTATTTCCCAGCCATTTGTGCGGCCAACACCCATCACAGCGGGCGCAACTTCTAAAAGTTGTGGTAATTAAGTCATCTCTGGAGCCATTGACGACACCGTGTAGAAATTCAACACCCATTCCAAAATAGACGTTTTTCATGTTCCCAAGCAAACACGATGTCAGGCATTGAATTAATCCATACTTTTCATCTTTATACTTACAGAAAAGATAAAATAAAAATTTGAACAGAATAATGAATTTGACCAACACTCTTTATGAAGATTCCAAAAGTTTATTAGTTTAAGTTTAGAATTATTTGGTGTGCCATTTAGTTATTTTTGAATCAATGCTTTACAGTTTTCCTTTATTTCAATAATGATTTTTAGTCAAATGTAAGACAATTATTTTAAAATAAATTTATATTTATAAAATAATTACGTACAACAAAACATGAGGGAACATCTATATATAATTTCTTATAAAACGGTTGGTAATTGAAAATGAAATTAAAAATACGTTACGAAAGTATCTCGATGTTGTGAAAGTAATTAAGAAAAAGCTTTATTAAAACCATTCTGATTAAATCTTAAATTAACACCAATAAAATATAACTTTTTATTAACATGAAGCGTCCAGTTATGTTATATTAAATACAATTACGATATTCTTCAAAGTTCTGTTATTGTTATGTTTGTCTTCTGGAGCCATTGGCAACACGATCGCAAATTACAACAAGCAATCCAAAATCCAGACTTCCCACCTTTGCAACCAACACCGAGAGCAGATTCCAAATAAACTTCATGTTTTACAAACCTCTAGAGGCAAGCCTCCTAGTGCTATAAAGATGGAACTTTGACTCCAAGGTATCTGATTTTACTAGGAATTGATTTTCTTGGCGACAATTTTGTTTTAGGTCTACTCAATCATTGTAGCTTATCTTTGTATAGCCGTTGTTCTGTGACTATGAAATAACGAGAACACTAGTTTAATTTTAAGAAAACTTTAACCCCTTTAAAAAAAATGAGTTTATACTAATGAAATCGTGATTACACTTTTTCAAAATGTCCTAAAATTGTTTTTAGAGTTATTGATGAATTGTCAACATCAGCGGTTTCCCAATAGAAGTAAAAATCCATGTTATTCGGCATTACAAATTGCTAATTTATTCGGAGAATACACGAATTTCTTCCAAGTCTTACTAATTAAGCCATCTTCTGTAACCATTGACAGCACCATTGCAAAATTCAACACCCAATCTATAATAGAGGCCCTCCATCATTGCAACAAAACACGAGGGAGGATTCCAAATCTGCTCCATCTTCTGCAAACCTCCTGGAGCTTCAAGGATGGACTTGTGGCTATAAAGGGGTTGGACAGTGCAGATCTTTCACATTTATTGTTGATTTGTTGCTGACCACAGCAGGATATGGAAGATAGATTGTAGGATGGGCACCAGCTAAAATTCCGCCCGATAAATTGAGTTGTGTTCAAGTCTGCCTTTGTGAATTGATTCTATATCGGCTCTTGAAAAATGTCTATCATATTGAATTATGTGGTAACTAAAAAGTTTAAATTGTAGATAGCTTAGAGCTGAAGTTTTAAATAACTTATTTTTAATATTTATTTACGTGATATTTTGTCGAAAACGTGGGCTAAAATATTTAATATTTTAGTTTTATTAATGGTTAAATATTCTAGTATATTTTTTAAGTATTTGGCCTTCCATTAAATTATAATCAGATTAATATCGTTTGATGTTTTAATGCAATTAATTCAATGATTTTCATGATTTTTGATTGTTTTAATGCAATTAATAATTCAATGCGTTATATAGGGTTTTTTTGTTTGTTTTAGAGATCTAACCATAATATTACAAAAAAAAAGCCATTTCAATTTATATTACACATTTAAACATGGATTTTCAAAAAAATTAACTTAATTATTTGATTGAATAATTGAATTAAAAATTGAACTTTTTTCTTTAATAATTTTAACATGAATCGTTTTATAAAATTGTTTTTTAGTGATGAAATTTTTTTTTAACCCCTAAAAATATGTAAAAGTTCTTGTCCATAAACATTTCGCTAATTTCGTTTCATAAAATATAAATTCTCGCTTTTGTATAAGCTGTCTTCGTTGGAATGATTAATAGATCTATCCTCTATGTGACCAATTTTCGGGGAATAGAACATCTGTCAAGCAGGTTAGATTAACAAAAGAGGCAAGCCAAACTATTTCACCTTGCGAATTATATATTGAACTTTCATCTTTTTATTTGATTTAAAGAAAATTACCTTAGTTTGTAAGAAAATATGCTTTAAAACCATTAATACTTGCTTTATTTGTAGCTGTATAATAACACAAAGACGACCCGAATGGTCTTTTAAACAAAATTTAAAAGAAATTTAATTATTAAAATAATTATTTTTTTTAGCACTTAAGCAAATGCGTTTACTTTATGTAATATTTCATACTATTTAGAATTGTCAATCAGTACTACAAGTAACGAATTAATGGAAAAAAAAATTATATTAAAAGAATCTACCCAAATAATGGGCAACTTATCTTAAATCTTTTTTGAATTTCTTATTGACAACATTTTAGTCTTAATTTGCCTATTTAACATACATGAGTGTGTTTGTGCTTCTGCTTCACTATTCTTTACCCTCATACACTGTTTCTTAATGTAATATTTAGAAGAATTCTAAGCAGATTAAAAATGACAGTATAACAAAAATGTAGCTCGACTCCGCATTAATGCACTCTGGGGCGCGTAGAAAAACTTTGAAAACGTGAAGAAAAGGTAAGATAATAAAATTTCTAATAGGATTAATTGTTATCAATTATTTATAATTATTTAAGAAAATATTAATATTTCCGTTTGATCCATTTTTCAACCCGACCTACCATGTCATGAATTCAAGGTTGAACTATACCCGATCTATTGAGAAATGTTACCTTATAAAATGTTTTACAATTAATATAAATCACGATTAGTATGGGCTGTGGGGAGCCTAGTGGATAATATCTCGGTCTCGTGATCGGAAGGTCCCGTGATCGAGTCCCGGTACCACTGAGGACCACCCGAGTATATGCGGAGTACGTGCTCGTTAAATCTGTGGGTCCGAAAGTCCTGTAGGCGGTCATGGCGTAGTTCCCCACGGGTACAGGTCCCTTGGTAATATTTCCCTCCCCTTCAGGAGCATGTCTAAATTGTGGAGGTGGCGATAGATTGCAGCATCTGTCACTTAGTGTGTTGTGTCTGTCTTACTTTAAGAAGGTTTATAGGCGGGTCTCTGATCAAGCCCACAAACCTGAAAATATGTCTACCTACCAACCATCTATACTATTATTGTTGTGACTCCAAAACCAGGCCTTTTAACAACATAGTAAAATAACTATCAATACTAAATATTTTAACATTTTAAACCCATCTATCCATCAGATTTTAACTCATCCCCCATATCATGGCTTGTTTTCTTTTTTGGTTGATATTGGCTTTTATTCTTTGATTTAAATGTGTCACTGCTCTTAAATAATGTTATGTGCTGCTTTTAATAATCATTTAAAACTTTTTGTTTAAAAAACCTTGTGTTAGATTAAGGATGTTTAATTGTTTTTAAATGTATTGTGTTTTATGGTTGTTGTTTTTAACCTGTTTTAAGTAAAACCTAGTGTTTGGCGCAGTATTGCCTTAGATGCCCTTGCGCCATAAAACCCAAACATCCATCCAATTATCAATACTCCATACATTTCTTTAAAAAGTACTATAATTTAAAAACAAAAGAACTCTATACCGTCTTGCAAGTGTGGAAAGGGACACACAGAGAACAGTGGCCTAAGACTCCCACATTCATCAAGTTCTCCCCCACCCCTTTGACATGTATACTAATGACTGAGTATTTAATTATATTCACCCTCCCCCCTCCCTTTCGTCTTCAGGGAGGCACATTAGTCTTGATACGGCCGAAATTGTTGAAGCTCAATTTTACCATTAAGTCCTAGTTTAAGTGAGCATGAAATGTAGCCTGCAGAAGCAATCGCGGTGAATTATTTTACACTTTTTCTTGAGTTGAGTACTTTTTGGTGACATTAAGAAAAAAAGTTTTAAAAGAAAGTAGGGTTTAAAATTCTTGATGGGGTAAGAAAAGTTTTCTTATGGGACCAGAATCAGCAGCGATCCGAGTCGGAAATCTGGATGTAGATTAATAATGTAATTGTAATGGGTCAGAGGAACTGTTTTTAAGGGGAAGATGGTGTTATGGGTTTTAAAATTATTTAAAACTCTAAGTGACGTACTAGGATTAAATGAAAATTAAAGTCTTAAAATGTCTGAAAAATAGTTTTTTTTCTGTGTAATGAATTTCATTAAAGCTCTTGAACGCTAGTAAAATTACCAGTAGAGAGTTTTCATTTTTGTTATGTATGCTTTAAATGACTTAATAAGTTAAATAGTTCAACAAACATATGAACACTAGTACACTTTTTTTAATATTTTCAAAAAACAATGGTTCTGAAATTTTAAAATATTATCTAACCAAACATTTTACTTCAAATAAAAAAAAAATTACAAACATTTATTTGCAATAATATCTATTTTCTTATGAAATTAAAGTTGCAATTGAGTATTAAGTCACTTAGTTTAGAGAATAAATATTCTTATTATTTCCCATTCATTGTAATTCATGGAAACTATCCTACACAGTCAGAAACTGTTAAAATGGCTAGAAATTAAGACCATATTACATGTAACCATACATTACCCATTTTACAGAGTGAAATACATATTTAATACTTCTGGTGCGTCAGCAATAATAAATATTAATGATAATGATAAGAATGACTTATCTTAAATAGATTGACTCGTTTTTTAATTATCGCTGAAATAGTATTCTTTTTTCTTTTCTATCATTAATTTAATGCTTAACTACCATTCAGTCATTAATTAGATCCTTAAGATTTACACTGTTCATCAAGTTCTTTGAATTGTTAATTATGTTAACGGAAACTTTGGTTTACTTACTTAACTAATTGTTAAATAAGTTACCAAAAAACGTCGTTAGTACTACTTGTATTTTTAATATATCACTTGATGAACAGTGTAGTATTTTATTATTTGAAATAATTATTTAATAAATACGTAAATTAAATCAAGAACCTCGGAAAATAATATTAATAGTTTTGATTATCTTAATAGCATGGATAAAAATAAAATATATAATGTAATTTAAAAATTTAAGTCTTGCTTATTTTTACTTATATAATAGACAAAAAATATGTCATAGGAAATGTCTAATGAAAATTCTCAAGTCTTGATTTAACAAATGGCAATAAAAGATTGATAAGAACAATTTTCGTTCTCAAAATAACTGAAGCGTTCAAGATATTTGTATAAGCATCAGTAAATGAAATTTTTATCAAGTCGGAATACCATATAGCAGTCGTTAAAAACAAAATATTTTTATGCCAGCATATAATATACAAATATTTAGCAAGTAACGTAAGAAATAAAATTGTTAGTAAAGATAATTCGAATTTACTTCATAATTTTACATGTTCTTAAATCTTTAAAGTTTTCTTCAACTAGGGTCACTCTCAATATATATTCGGAACCAGTCCCAAACGTACTAAAAATTGATCTGAAAATATCTTGGAAAAAATAACTGGAATAATATTTTTTCTTTGAACGAAGAGGGTGGATTCGCATTCAAACAGGACCACAATTTCAACAATATTAATAATAAAAGATTAAAAAAAATCGCCCACACAGAAGGGTTGCATGTTTTTTTTTCTTATCTAAACCGCTTTTATATAAATTCTGTCATTTTTACAAAGTGGCGGATATTTCGAAATAAAAAAAACATCGTCACAAAAGCGGAAACACCCGGTTTTTGAGAAAGAAATAACCATTCTGGAAACAAAATAAAAAATCCTTTCTAAACCCTAAAAGCAAGGAGAAACAAGAAAATAAAACCCAAAGCAAACAACAATGCACAATAGCATAGCACAAGAAGTACTACGTTAGTATAGCATTAGATTGAACCGGATTTATTGGAAGTCCATTTGGCCTTCTATGAACTTGCAGAATCTCTTTTCTATCTGCATCTGGAAATTTTCTTTCGTTTTCGCATCCCTTCCCCTTATTTTTTCCTCTTTGCTTACTTATTTGTTTGTTCTTTCTCCTTCCTCATACTTATTTTTTTTTTACTTATTTTTCTTTTTCTAGTAAGGTTTGTTGTTGGCCATCCATCATCTCATACTGACTAGGCAAGCGCAATGCAATCTTTCATACAGCAAAACGAAAAGAGATAAAAATAAGGCAAAAGAGAAGGGGGAAGATAAATATAGAAAGATGGTTCCCCGCGAACACAGATGCCGAGGATAGAGCTTATAGGATAACCAGTGAAATCTTAAATACCGCCGAAGAGAAAGAAACGCAAAAAATACGGGGAGAAAGAAAAGGTCCCGAAAAAAGAAAAAATGGGATCAGGAAAATATGAAAGAAGGCCGTTGGATGGATCTGTGGGTAGTTTCCCCCCGAATTATGGGTGAAGGAAAGAAATGATTGAATACAGTTAAATTCATTTGCTTGATAATAATTAGATTTTGAAATGTGTGTACTTGAATGAGCAATTAAAACTTTTTTATGTACAGCAACAAACTATCATATAAAAAAGAGATTTGCCTTAAGCTTTGTTATTTTTAAATTAACAAGTACAATTTATATTGAAATATTTAAGATACTGGATCCATTCATTAGTAGATGAAAAATAACAAAAATAAAAATGGTGCAGTATTTACCTTTTATTGTGCACAAGATGGTTTTAATAAACAATTATTGTGCACAAGGTGGTTTTTATAAACAACTATTGTGCACAAGACGGTTTTTATAAACAAATGATTGAATACATTAAAATTCATTTGCTTTATAATAATTAGATTTTGAAATGTGAGTTTGTATTTGAATGAGCAATTAAAATTTTGTTATGTACAGCAACAAACTATCACATAACAAAGAAATTTGTCTTAGGCTTTGATACTTTTCAAATTAACAAGTTCAGGTGTCAGCTCGTCACTTAACTGTGGTCCTAAGATACGGCGCCCGTCGCCATTAGCCCTCCTGTAGCTCTAGTGTGACTATAATTCAAACTAAATAAACAAGTGAACTTTATATTCAAACATTAAAATATTGGATCCATTCATTAGTAGATGAAAAATAGCAAAAATAAAAAATGCTGCAGTATTTATTTTCTATTGAGCACAAGATATTTTTAATAAACAAAAAATTTTGCTTTATTCCTTCAAATCAGTTCAAATGTGTAAATTATCTATACAGGTAAAACTCCAAATGAAACCCGGATTTTTAAAAATTATTTACACTATCTTCATTCGTAACAAGATCTTATAAAGTGTACATTCTTATATTGCTAAGTACAATTTATTTTTCACAGAAATTCATTTACTATTGTTGTCATTTCGGCTTAATAAAAAATAACCTCGTGAAGCAATAGTGCGACACTTGTAATTTAAATACAGATTCTGCATAGTTTAGCTTCCAATTGAGTTATTAGTTTCGAATAAAGTTATCCATTTCTACGGTTGCAGTTACGTTAGTTATTAAATACATTTGTCTCTATATAATCTCCTCCTTGTAAACGAATTCAAAATGGAAAATATATTTCCTTTTGATCCATTGTGTAAAAAAAACGGTTTTTATACGCTGTTTCGATAATTTATGGTTTCATTTCAGCTGTGTTCCTTTCATCATAAGTGACTGTTTGCTAGAAATCTTTGTGTTGTCCGAAATGGCGACAAAAAAATAACCTTTTGAATAAAATATAGGACCATGAGAAAGACTCGTCTTTGAGTAACCTGTAATTTCATTCTGTCGGTATTTTTCTATTTCGAAAATGAACAATGAGAGAAAAAAAGAAAGCAAAATCTAAAATGGATAGAAAAAAATAATTATATATCGCAGATCTGATCCGCGACGTTCCGTTTCGGTGTTTTGGTTGGTCGGAAATGAATGGAAAACAACCCTTATCAGTCTCGGCATAAGTATCGCCGATTTGGTGATTTTTTACCATTTCTATCATATTAAAAACAACAAACATTTTCACAAAAAACATAGAACATTATTTCACTTTGTATAAAATCGAAAAACTTTGTTAATTTATTTTCTCTTGTCGGTAATTCTAAAAATTTCAGGTGTTTGGCAGTTTTTCTCACGGGTTTTGGCACGTTTGTGGCAACCCTTTTGTTTGGGAAAGCGGCCTCGACCCCAAAGCGCGCCTCAAACCGGTTGGTGCATCCCCTTGCCACATTTTACTTCGCATTACGCATGCGCAGTGTGCCAGTGGGGGTGGGGACTTTTTGTATGGGGTGGCAATCCTTATTTTTCAGGGGAGCGTGTTTTGCCAAATTTGTGCTCTATTTTTATAAATATTTATTTATTGTTTGTTTTTACATGAATGACTGCTAAAATTCGTAGTAGGTCGAGTGTATTTTGATTATTTTAAAATAATTTGCCTAAAACGGGAAATAATTAAACTACTAAAACCAAATTCACTAATTAAAAACATAATTTTAAAAAAAATATTTCTAATAATACTTTAAAAAAATTGTTTTTTTTATTATCAACGTTGATAAACAATAAGACAAGTAAGAGTTGATGAGAGAAAATTCTAATACTTGAACATATATTTTGACAAATTAATTAAATCATATTTATAAGAAAATGGCTTGCATCTTGCATTATATTTGGTTTTTGTCCTAACACTTGTATGTTAATTGTAGTTTGTCTTGTTTCTGAACCGTACTTTAGAAAAAAAACATTTCTAAAAACTAGTCTTAACGGTTGCGTTGGGTGCCTATTCAGGTATCGGCTCGTCACTTGATTGTGGTTCTAAAATACAACACCCGTCGCCAATAGCCCTCGTGTAGCTCTAGTGCGACGATAATTCAAAACCTAACCTAAAAACTAGTTTTTACTCTTATCCTTTTAAATTTTAGATATTTCCGTATATTTTTATGAAACGTAGGTTTCGTGTATTATATTTTTCCTTGCGTAAACTATTTAGGGTTATGGTCTTCATTTGTCTTATATTTTGTTTAGTTGGATATGCATTTTAATAGTAAGCTTGTTTTCATTTTAAATAATTAATGCCTATATATTAAAAATAGTAATGTCTATAATTAATGCCCACTTTAATACTCGTAATTAATGTCTAATATTAATGCCTATCGTCGTTAATAAAAGATTGAATGGTGATTTTAAAAAGCTGAAAAACTTATTTTTCCAAAAATATCTTGTTAATATTAGGATTTCATAAAGTGTGTTTCAACCAGTCTCTGTTCGCTTTGGATCTTGAATGAAAACATTAAATTAAACATTGCTTCATTTCTGGTGTGAATCGGGATTTTCCTTCTAAAATGGCTGGCCTGTGGAAAAATATATCCACCATTCTATTAATATTATTGTTTGAATTATCTCTCGTCAATAATATACCAACGAAAATAATATATTACCCTTGAGAAAAAAAATAAAGAACCCTCACCAGACTGCATAATAAACTCACTCACAATCATCATACTCATCTAAACTTATTACCATTTAATTAAAAACTCACTCGAAAGGCAATTATGTAAATGATGCGAATATCGGAAATTCGGAAGTTCTTCCTCTATGGAAATAGGGAGTGGGCGGAAGAAAAAAAAAAGATTAAAAAAAACCTGGAAAAAGAAAAAAATGTTTCGCCTTTGGTTTAATCCTTCACTGTACCTGTCGAAAACAGGCGCTCTGCCTCAATCATCTTTTAGACCGGCCATATGAGAATATTACAAGAAGGTTAGAAAAACTAATAAGAGAAAAAGTGAATTGGGAGGAATAATAAAAAAGTGGGGGGCTAATGCCCTAAATTTCTGTGGAGACTGGATCTGCTAATTTGTAAATTAGAGTTGGAGATTAACCAGGTTGCGTCAGACTTAATTTGAAATGTTATTAAGCTTGGATTATTGTATTCGATGTTTTATTATTTTTTTCAATGGAATGTTGTAAGTATTAATAATGTAACGTAATGTAATTTAAATATAAAATTAAGATGGCATTAAATGAGTTTTTAAGTATTTATGTATATTTTAATTAAAAATTTTAATAATTCGTAACTGATTACAAAATTGAAGTATCAGTTTTTTACACTATTGAACATATTTTCTCTACTGACACTGATATAAAAGTGTAAAAATATTTTATACAATTTTATGTTTAAAAATATAAATTTGCGCAATTCATGTTCTCTCATAAAGTATTTTAGGGATTTGTTTTAAGTATGAAAACAATTTTTAAATAAAAAAATATTTTCAAAATATACTTTGTGAATACCATTAACGACTTCATTTCTGAAACAAATCGTATAAATGTAAGTTTTTTAATTCGTTTTACGTGTAAAACTGAATTTGGTTTACATAAAATTTTCAGGGCTATTGAATTCAATTGCCTTAGATTGTGTTTATTTTTAGATATATTTTAAAGCTGAAAGCTCATTTTCGTATGGCCAATTTTCTTACTAACCGTCGTCAATGGGCTTACAACAAAGATTTAAAACAAGCTTTTTGGCTATCTTATTTTCACTTTGTTCCTTTTACATAACTAATTTACTTACATTTAAATAAAATCATAATTACGATCAACAACTATTGTAAAAAGTAGAATTTTAATCAAATCACCACCATACAATGTCTCAAAACCAAAAGGATATTTGTAAACAAACCGATACACACCTAATCCCCACCAAAAATTAAATAATCCACAACATAAATCCCCTCCAAAACAGAATGACAGGTAGTTTCCGTTTTCGTCAACACTTCCGATACATTTATTACATCCATCACGAACTATGTTATCGTAAAAAGCCAAACCAATTGTCGCGGCCTGGCAATTACGGTGATAAGACTTTAGGTTAACAAACCATAAGTCATGAATTGTGTCAACTGGGGTCTAGAGTAGGGTCCCGAAGACGGCTATGCATCTATCATTGGGTGGTAAACATACCAGGTCTCAATACCAGGGCTTGCTAAGTTAAAACTGCGTCAATGGTCTAGGGCTGATAGTGAAGACTAGATGAACTTTTTTTAGTTGCAGTTTGGTGATAAATCATACGTTTTCGTACGGTGTGGGCGAATTTTTAGAAAGGTGTTTAGTTTTATTTGACAAAGATTGTTCTTGATTTTTACGTAATTTTTTAGCTTTATTTATGGATGTTCGATTTTCACAGTAATGACATCAGTTATTTGTCTATTACAACATATTTTTTGTTGCACTTTTCTTGCATACGTATTTTTTTCATATGAGTACAACTATACATTTTTTTCTTTATATCTGCACTGTAAAAAATTTGGCTTGAATTTACTAACGATTACTTAGTAACTTTACAGGTTTTCACCATTTACTAGAAAATCATCTGTAACCTAAAGAAACTACTGTAGTAATACTAAACAATACTAAGTAAATTGATGTAACGCTTACAGCGCCCCCTGGCTATCTTTTCTAGAGATTATGACGAATCGATATCGCAACGATAAAAAACCTAAAAACGTGTTTTTTTTTATTTTAGTATATAAAAACTACGTTAAATTATTTCGAAAACTTCATATCCGAAAAAAAAATGAATCTTAAAATTTCTTAATCAATAACATAAAACGCCTTTAACGATCAAGATTTTAACCTCTTTATTTACACGCAACCAAAATGCAAGTCCCCGATAGCAGAGAGGACTAACGCGCTGTTCCACGGATCCCGATAATCTTGGGTTCTGTCCTCGGAAGTTCGAAATAAAACCTGACTAACAGAAAAAATAGTGGCGCCCTCTGGTTTTAAACTTTTGTAACCAGTTTACTACCAGTTTCTTTGTAAACATACAAGAAAATCCCCTGTAAAATCTACTAATTTTTCTTAGTATAACTTACTAAGCTTTAATTAGTAATATATACACATATTTCTTATGTAACACTACTAAAAAAACTTATGGAAGCTGAGTTTCCTAGAGAATTCTTAGTAACCTTACAGATATTTTTTTTAGAGTGTGCGTGATTACATTCTTCATGAGATCCTTAAGATTCTATAACTATTTTATGCTTATGCTTTTATAGTTTATAAAACTGACAAACTTAAATGCAAAGAAAACCTTCGATAAATGTAGCAATGATGTTATTCCTATGAATTGTTTTAGAATCTATACTTTATTATAAGTTAAAGAAGTGAATAAAATTTGAAGTAGAAACATTCATTCCTCTCTTAATAATTTCGATGCAGTGTCTCGATTTTAAATTACTTATGAATTAATGTTATAGCCTACATTTTTTAATATCCTCTGAAAGTACAAAAAGCAATATAAATTAATAACTTAATTCCATTGCACTTAGACCACTATCAAAACACCCCCTCCACAAGTAAGCACATACAAAAAAAAACTTAATTTCCGTTGCTAACTAGGCTCCAAAAAAAAGGTTGCAAGAAAGATAGCAGCTTTTCTGTGGGCAATCGAGTATCTGTCACTGCAGCTATGAATCACTACAACACTACAGCTACCGCTTTTCGTGTTCGCTCGAACCTTAATGCTTCTTTAATTGCCTGTAGGAGTGTGCCCAAAACCGTGGCTACCAAAGCACTATTACCCCATGTAACCAGCTAATATTAGGCACTGAGGATTACTGCCCTCGCACAAACTTCGTTATTTGGTTCGCAACTTCCGAACACTGGTTGCGTTCATTGGGCCAGATGACTTTGGAGCAGATGCTTTGAGTGTGAGGTTTCATTGAAATTGTCGTGTAATGCCGTGTAGTGGGGCTCCAAACTTTTCCACGTGCTGCCGGATACGATATGACTGGAAATAACATGGATCATAAGGTGAAAAGAAACAAGTCCTATAAAAGAATAGCTACAAATAATGTCTGTAATTATAAATTATGTAAATGGAAAATATGCCAACTTTTTAAACCATTTTTTTTAAATCTAAATCCAAGTATAAAAGGGGAAAAAAACTAATATCCGTTATTTCGTACGTAGTTAGAGTTCAGCCGCAATGTAGTCATACAAGTGTATTTTAAGTCAATACTTAAGTTTGAATTATTAAAACTTAAGAATGTTTAATTTTACTACGTTTGGGTTAAATTATTCGAAAAAAGCATTTTATAATAAAATATCTTAACGTATTTAGAATTTACTTAGAATTGGCTTGGTTTCAGGTGACGTATATCCTTCCAACTTTCATTCCGAAACTTTCCGAGATCTGATTGGTGGTCTGTTTCCATGAGACATTGATTCCGCAATCGAAGCTCGAGAGAGAACTTACTTTCATTCAACATTTCTGTTACCAATAAGAACAGCTAAGAAAATAAAAAAATTCAATTATTTAAATACTTATTTTAATTTATTGGTTCAATGGTAGCACGAATGAAAAATTTTCGAATTTGGACAAAACTATCTTAATTTTTTTTTCATGCTACAGATAACCAAATTCAAATTATCTTCAATGAAGAATTAGAAAATCATGTGTATAGAAAATTCACGTAAACCATATTCAGAATTAATTCCGATGTAAATTGTAAAGACTTCCGGAAAAAAAATTCCAGAAAAATAAATTTTGTGATAATGAATTGTGGATCAACATTTCAAATTTAAATAATTCCGTGTGTCTTTGAAATATATATTTTTAAGACTGCAAAAATTATAATTTCATACATACTTTTTTTTAAATTTTGTAAATAAAAAAGAAATAAATTTTTACTACTTTGAAGAAAAGTTTGTTTTAAGCTAGATCTGCACTGTAACACATATTAAACTTAAAATTATTGTTGACAAAAATGCTTGGTTTAACTTTATTTTTTTGATATTTCCCCAACAAAGTATGAATTTTCTATACGTTTTATAAAAGTAAGAAAGTTTTACATTTTCTTTTAACTAAAAGTTATCATTGCAAAGCTTTGCGAGTTATTAAAAAAAACACATGTAAAAAAAACTTATTAAATAGTGTAGAGCAAATAAAAGAAGCAGATTCAATTAATATGTAATATTTTTATTTGAACATAATCTAACAAGTTTGAACAAAGTTATTCACATTTACTATATTTAGCATAAATAGACAGTTGTTTACTTCACCAAAATATACTTGAAAAGTAAATAATTCTCCATGTATACTTATTTATGTACTTAACACTTTCAATTATCTTAACTACAATAACCCACATAAAAATATTTTATCTCAAATAGCTAATTAAAACCACTTGAAATCGAATAACAATAATAAAAATATTATTGGTTTCTATTTTTATTTTTTAAATAATTACATATGCTTTAAAAAAAAGTCAATTGTCCATAACAAATACTTTTTTGAAGTATTTTTAATTATTTTTTTTTGACAATTTTCGATTCTACATGGATTCTGCGGTCGCTCCAATGTCGAAGCTAATTTGATTTTAAAAGAGAAAAAATACAATTGAAAGAAAAATGAAAGCAAAACGACACTTTCTCAACATTTAGTATCGATCTTCTTTGGTTAAAAACGTTATTTCAAAGTTTTCTCCGCAAGAAGAAAAATTGAATTTTGTTATTCTTTTTTGAAGAAAATGTTTCTTTAAACTTGCTTTCCAATCCTAAGCGAAACAAAATTACGCAGGAATCTATTTTTGCAACTACTGTAAAATGAATTTAATTCTGCGGGGAAATGTTTTGATCATCGCTTTTTTTTTATTTGGTGAAAACTGAATCTAATATGCTGCAGAAACGTGTAATAGGAGAACAGTGGGACAAAATGGGATGCTTAACTTTTAAAACTTAATAAATACTATAAATATGTGAAAAGAATTTATGAAATGTATGAGAATGGAATCGTGTATAAAATTTGCTTTATTTGGTTTTTAATGCACTGTTAGAAAGTTTGGTGCAAAATTGCACCGTAATCCTGGAACTTTCTAGCTGCCATAACTATTTAGAGCTTGAATTTACTAATTTTGTGGTGAAACCATAACTTAGATGCAAAGCAAAAGTCATTAAACTGTGCTCCAAATAGTAGCGGAAGCTAGAAATTTCCAAGATTACGGTGCAATTTTGCATCAAAATTTTTAACTGTGTACTTGAAGTGATAAGTTTTATATCAACAAAGTAAAGTCTTATTGAGTCTCTTTTTTGTGTCATCTTGCATCTAGTTATCATCCATGGTTTGTAATTACTAAAAACTGCTCATATTAACAGGGTACCTTATTTGTAGCCTATCGTCGAATGGGGTAACTTTGGTTCAAACATAAAATCCTAGCACTGACTTTCTTCTTAAATATTTTTCTACCCATAGGTCAAGGCAGGGTCACCATTAATTATAAAAAAAGCAAGTTTATTTTTAAAGGGCATTTAAGGAGAATTAATTAGCTTAGAAAAGCTTGAGCCAAAGTTACCTCATTCAACGTCTTTTAAAAGTTATTATTTTATCCACAGCTTTTCATTAATTGCTAAGTCCGCAGCTCAAGTATCCCATCTTACCCATGACGTCATCTTGCCTCACCATCCTTTACGTAAAGATATATGTAAGAAATAAATCTAAGTGAAAAGAAATAAGACGTAAGTCATACCTAATGTCACTTCATTCTAAATCTTTCTTGAGAATCTTTAACCTCCATCTGTTTCAAATTGTTTATACAAAAACTTCGAAATATACTGAACTTATTTCGCATGTTATGAAAACTTTACATTCATTACTAAGTCTACAAATTCACATACAAAGACAGGTAACTATCTAATATGTAAGCAAATAGTTCGATTTGTAAAAAGTTATCAATGTAAAAGGTAATTATTGCGTTTCTGTTTGGAGAACAAATTTGTAATATTTATTCACTTAATTTGAGGAAATATTATTCTAGGACTATTATCTAACACTAAATGTCAATGCTGGCAATTTAAATACGTCTGAGCCTTTTATTAAAAATTAATACATATTTTAATCTTCCTGATATTTTTGTATTCCCTATACACACGCAAAAATATAAATGAAATAAAAACAAAGAACATCATCGAAAACTTTTTTACCGAAACCCCCCTCCAGAAAACCTTAAAAAAAATACTAGTACAATACCAAAAGAAAAACTTCTCCCAAAAAATAACTAAATCATGAAAAAAATATCTATAGGAAAAGTAAGATTTTGGTTGAATCTTCCGCTGAAAGCTCGATTGCAAGCTGTAATCCGGCTAACGCTTCCCTGAAAGGACTTGGATCAAGGAAGGGGATTTTCTGAAATTCACGCTACACCACCTGAGACCCCGGATTCTTCGATATGGGGGGGAGGGGGTGTCTTCCTTCGTTTTGTTTTTGTTCCTTTAACCCTTGGAACGTCTAACTGACATACCAGTGGGGGTTGTGTAGAAAACTTGGCTTGTAAAGAGACATAATAGAAATTGGAACGAGGAAAAACTAGAATTTGTTTTTTTAACGTTAGAAATAAAAAATTTCATGTTTTTTGTACGGCATTGTACATTGTTTGCATACTTCTACCATAAACTTGTACTGTAGGATAACTTAACTTCACAGATCTAATAGTAATTCATATTTTTGATTTACAGGTTATTAAAAATGACCAAGCTGTATAATCAGTTGGAACACATTTAATGTGTCGATTATATGTATTTCTGAACTGAAATTTAAAGGATAGGAATGGATCAAGAATCTGTTTCAATTCAAGCCTTCAACTGTAAGTTGATTAGAATACTTTTTTTTAAATATTTCTTTTGATATTTTCCAGGTTTTAATACTTGATAAATCCTGATTGCCAACATATACAATGCAAATTCGGGACTTCAAAACAGGACACTGAAAACCGGTGATCAAATTCACACACTGGTTTACTCTGTATTAAGCTTATCCCAGACGCTGAGGGTATCTTGTTTCTCAGTTCTGATCGCTGTGGGATATCCAAAGTCAAACTCTCAGCTCAGGGGAGCAAGAAATGATCATTATTCATGGCGGAGTTGACACTCGCGTCTGCAGTCACTGTTATCTTCCCAAAGGTAACAACCCACTACGAAACACCTGGTGGCATGGTATTGCTATCATTGTTCAGGTCCAAACCTTTGACTTCTTTCACCAGAAACTGACTTTCAGACCTCTCCAGAGATGTAGAAGGCCACTCAGTTTGAATGGAAAGTAGTACTTACTGTTGTAAAGAACTGTCTGACTTTTGTGATAATGGTGTCTTATTGATTGGATTGTGCTGGTTCAAATTGGCGTGGCAAATTGGTGACAAGTTTAGGGGGTTGTGGGAGTTTCTTGGGGTTTATGCTTCGTTGGAGATTTGTTGTGTTTGCATTTCGTCCATTCATGGTGTGAAGATTATTCTATATTTAAGACAGTATGGTCCCGCCTTACTGGGAACCCGTTAACTTCGCATTGCTTCCTTTTAGAGGCATGCTTACTTGTGAAAATACACTCAAAATCAAAACAAAATTAAATTCGTGTTGGCGAATGCGCACTTAAAAAAGCAAACACTAAAAGAGGATGAAGCAGCCTTAGGGCGAGCGCATATCTCAACCAAACTCAATCGATCAAACTAATAGAGGATGGCGTCAAGTCCCCGTTTCGGCCCGGCCCATGTATTTTCAAGCCCTGTTATGGTCCCGCAATTCCACGTGGATGACGTTTTTTTGAAATTAATTATATTAATTAAAAATCACAATCAAATATGAAAAAACTAAGCCTCAGGTGCACACGTAGGTATTAAAAGGAACCTAGATTAAAAATTTCGAATTTTTTTGAGCAGCCTAAGTAGGGCTTTTGCGATCCACAGACATACACACAGACAGACTCTTTCTTTTATTTTTGTAGAAGAATAAAAAACCCCAAAGTTATTTTCTCGTATATGCTCCTTGAAAATAGCTTAAAATGTGATTTTTCTGCGTGGTAACTTTACCAAGATAGTCAATTAAACATACACTCTTAAAACAAACGAGTGAATTTGACTCAGTCTGTTTTCACTCAGTTTTCACTTCTTTTCAGTGTCGAAAATGCACTTATCCTATATGAGTGGATTTCACTCCTTTGTTTTAAGAAAGTAATAAAGTTGCTTTCATCACACTGTTCCATGAATTTACGTATAATGTAAAAATTATTGTGTGGTACAGCTGTGGAAATAAAAAAGTACCCACTTGAGGTTATTTCCTCCGTTATTCATCCTAAAGAATCGGACCTTTTTGACATTTTGAACAATTAACATTCTGAGTTAATTGCATGAAACAAAATTTGCATAAGGGGCCACCTTCATATTAAAAATGTTACTAACTTTAAAATTTCCAATAGCAACACCCCTTTTTGAATCCATATTTCAAATCTCTGACCTATGTTTATACGAAATGCCAAATTTTGTTAGTTTTTAAGCATTATTAGAGGAGTTAGAGACGTGCAAAGTTTAGGTCCCATAATGTTAAATGAGTTGCACATAAAAAACTATCCCGATCTATAAATAATTAAGATAATGAAACGAATTTTTTACTGAAAAGAAATTATAATAACCCAAACAAAATGCATTCAATATTGGGGTATTTAAAACAATTTTTATAGTTTTAAATAATTATGATATTGATTTATAAAAAAAAATTGAATGGAAACCCCTTAATATTTTTAAAGAAATAAATTTAAGACAAGAAGTTTAAGCGAAATCCCAATTTATAAAAATTTTTATTCATAATTTGCTGAGTAAATCACAAAATACTTTATAATTACCCTTTAGGGGACTGTGTATAAGATTACGTGCGTAATTGATAAATAAAGACGGCTTTGAATGCATGCTTGCTTGTCATTTTAGAGTTGGTCCCCAAAAGGTCCACAAGTGATTCGATTGAATATCTCGTCAAATATTCATCCAAATGTAACAAAAACTTAGATTTAAGGGTTTTCAAGAGTGCTTAACATTTCCAAGTTATTAAAATTGGGTGTTGTCATTGGAAATTTTAAAGATCGTAATATTTTTAATATGAAGACGGCCCCTTATGCAAATTTTGTATCGTGCAATTAACTCAGAATGTTAATTGTACACAATCTCAAAAAGGTCCGATTCTATAGGGTGACTAACGGATGAAATAACCTCAAGTGGGTATTTTTTTATTTCCACAGCTGTACCTGCGAAAATGCTTGTTTCACTGGCAGTGATTAGATGCCCGCGTTTTACCTTACTTTTATTCTATTTTACAGATTTTTTTTCTTGCATGTGGTTAAAATACATACTTTTCTATTTAGTTTTACATCATTATCACGTCCAATTTTATCGAATGCAATATTTTAATAACACTCTATTTACTGTAGAGTTTGAGTTTATTCCCATCGAAATAAAACTAATTTTCCCTGACAAACATTTATGGCACAATTACAAAACACAACTCCCATGCATGAGACCCCACAGGAACAAGTTCAACAAAAAACGTCTCCTACTTTGAAAGTTTCATAAGAAACAGCAAAAACAGTCCAGGAAACGAGCTGTTTTGACGAGTATGTGCCGTAATAATGTATGAGGTTTCATGTATTCGTGCAACGACAACACATTGCAGCAGTAAGCTAGTGTGCGAAAAGCATAGCCACACTATTATGCAGCTTTAACTCCTCAGGCACGCACACGGCCCTGTTTTAGGAGTTGGTTGGATGCAGGGGCACATGCTGTAGTTCCCACGGACAACTTTAGCCAAGTCTTTAATTTCCGGAGTTCGCCGTATATTTTAGGGATGGGAATGAAGGGACGGTTCGTTCTTTTCCGCATGTTATTATATCGAAACAAGCTTGGGTTATTTCGGAATTATATAGAGTGTTCTTGCTACATAAAAACTAGTAAGGGATGGATATAATGCATGAGTCAATTGCAAATAGCCCTGAAAAATTACGTCAGAAGTGACTTTAAACCCACGTACTTCTGTAATAAAATAATAGTATTTCCAAAAACTCGATCATTGTCACTTTGGAACATAATTACTAAGCTGATTATGTTAATGTAGCAACTGAACTATGGGCTACCGACAACAATTCAGGATATCTTACAGGAAAAAAGACCCGAGTATAATATTTCGTGAAATTAAACCTCGCCCATCAGGTGTTAAGTCCAACAAATGTTACGAGCAAAAATTTTAAAACTCAATTTGATGAATTTCTATACGATAACTTTTTATTCATTAGTTTAGCTGCACATAATTTTTGATAAGCAAATATAGTTATAAAATTGTTTATTTAATAATTATATTGAATAACATGTTTCTTTCTACATATTTTTAAATTTCGTTTGTTGTTATATCGTTATTTCTTCCCTGTAAATACTAGTGGCCAGCCCAATAAAACAACAATACATTGATGTAATATTAAGCATCTATCAAAAAGTTTTCTTCCATTCAGGATAAATAAAAACAAAAACAACGAATAACTACTCCGGTTAGAAACGCACAAATATAATGTACCCAGTATATTTTGAGACGAAAAATTTGGACCGTACTCTCCGGGAAAAATCAGTTTTCCACGAGAGAGTTCTAGAGCGTGTTTTGGTGGAGCCTCCTTTTTCCACATTTTTTTTCTGTGTAATTTTTGGCGGCAAAAAGATTAACGAGTTCGAGAAATCGATAAATTTTAATTAGCAGTTTTATCGGGTGGTTGCTATTCTTGACATTTAATACTATTTCGCGGTGGGAAAACTGTGTACGTGTTAAGCCTCTTGCCCAGAAATAATTTATGAAGCTCTGGGAAAGGGATTTTTCAGTGCAGTTCACTGCTAATATACGATTGGGAGGTTCTGATTTTCGGGCTAAAAAATTTAATGGAGTTTTGGTGGCGTTTCTTGAGTGTTCAAATTGATATGAAACTCGGGAAGAGGTGGGAATTAGAATTTTGTACGTTATATTTTCGTGGCAAAAACAGGGCTTATGTTGTTTATAATAAAAAGACCCTATTTAAAGTTTTCTAAAACTTAAATCATGCATCTCAAAATTGTTAAATTGTTTGGGGATTTAATTAAAGTATAGAAGTTTTGAATAAACTTTTTCTCCGTATTTTGCTATCTGAAACGTTATATTGATTATTTGACGCTTGTACAACGCACTTTTAAAATGTGTGTAATTTTTGTAATAGTATTGTGAAAAACAAAACAAATTTTGTCATAATTGCCCTGGACAGTGATAGGAAGATCTTTCCCCACAAATATTTTTAGGAATTAGTTTGTCATTTGACTGTTGTTTTAAATTACAACACCCGTCGCCAATTGCTCTAGTGCGCCGATAATTCAACTTGACTCACAAATATTTAAATTGTCATAGTTAAAACGAAATATCCACCATTTTCTTAATATGTGGTTGATAACAGAATGCCTTGTAAAAACTTATATGGTGGATTTGGATTTGTTTAAAATTCTTGTAAACCTTTTAACCATGTTATAATAAGCTTAAATTCATTGCATTTAAATTAAAAAATTGTTTCGTATGTATATTAGCACCAAAATTTATGACTGCAAATCCGTTTCTGTATGATTGTTCCGAACCGTTTTAATATCAGCTTTAGACGGTAGGTCCCGGCCCAATGTTCCCACATACATCAAAAAGCGGAAATATATGCTTTGTATTAAACCTCAATCTAAACGAAGTATAGAGGTTAAAAAAAAAAAAATTGTAAAAGTAATTTGTTTAAAATCTCTATTTTGCTGTCCTACACTGTAAAAAATCTGGCTTGAATTTACTAACGATTACTTAGTAACTTTACAGATTTCACCATTTACTAGAAAATCATCTGTAACCTAAAGAAACTACTGTAGTAATACTAAGCAATTCTAAGTAAATTGATGTAACGCTTACAGCGCCCCCTGGCTATCTTTTTCTAGAGATTATGACGAATCGATATCGCAACAATAAAAAACCTAAAAACTTGGGGTTTTTTATTTTAGTATACAAAAATTACGTTAAATTATTTCGAAAACTTTCACATCCCCCCCAAAAAAAAAATGAATCTTAAAATTTCTTAATCAATAACATAAAACTCCTTTAACGATCAAGATTTTAATCTCTTTATTTACACGCAATCAAAATGCAAGTCCCCGATAGCAGCGAGGACTAACGCGCAGTTCTACGTTGCGAGACATGCGGATACCGAGGATCTTGGGTTCGGTCCTTACTCCTTCTCTGGAAATTCTAGGGTTACTGGAACACTACTAAGCACACAGTGTATTGAAGGTACCCTAGGAAATTCGATATAAAACCTGACTAACAGAAAAAATAGTGGTGTCCTCTGGTTTTAAACTTTTGTAACCAGTTTACTACCAGTCTAATTTGTAAACATACAGAAAATCCCTTGCAAATCTACTACAGTTTTCTTAGCATAACTTACTAAGCTTTAATTAGCAATATATACACATATTTCTTATGTAACATTACTAAAAAAAACTTATGGAAGCTGAGTTTCCTAGATAATTCTTAGTAACCTTACAGATATTTTTTTTAGAGTGTACTGTCACGAAACGGGTTTTTTTTATTCGTTTTATAATTTCCATTTTAGATACTACTTTAATTGTAAAGTCAATAAATAACGCAGAGGTGGGAATTCTTCGCCGATTGCGCCAGTAAGCGCCACAGTTTGCTTTCTATGCTTATTATAACTTATATTGACCAAAAATTAATTAATAATATCTACAACAATTACTCTTATTTGTGATTCAATAGTTAAATTTTTGCTGCAGCCATTTCTCTAGTTATGCTCCTAAGTTTAATTTTGCTGCTGCAATATTTGCTCCAAATTGGCACGATTATGATCACTGATAGCGTGATTAGTTCACTATATTATATACGAAAATAGGGATTTGATATTGAGTTTTAAAACCATTATTAAAATGCATTGTATTGTATTTCCAAAATGCGATGGCTAAAACAAGCATTTTTACCTTTCTGAACGTCATTCTGAAAAAATAACGTTCCAGACTCAATCCAAATACATGTATTCTCTAATAAGACTTCAAGCATTGCATTTAAAAAGAGATGTTAGAGTTAATGAATTTATTGGTTCATTTAGGAAACATAATGTGTCGGATCCATTTGTTTTCTATAGCCCAGAAAAGATTGCCAAAGCGAAGAAAGACCGTTTTTTAGACGGTAATTAGTGTGGTTTACTTTTTGATCCGAGTCGGTTTTTATGGCCTCGATTTATTTTTTCCCTTTTCCCCTTTCCTTGCGCTCCTGTTCTTTTCGGCACATTTAACCCTGTTTTTCACTTTCACTTTCAGTTCATTTCTCATGTGGTTAAGGACAAGAGCTTGTCATTCACGATCGCTGGTTTTGCAGTGAGATGCGCCTCTTTAACAATAGCTCCCAAAAAACAGGATAAAAAAAACTGGAAAAGAAACCGGAAAAAAACGGGAGAAGAAAGAGTTAAAAAAGAGGTAGGAGGAAAAGCGGACATACATACACGCTATCGGAGCAGGAGGGGGGATATAAAGGGCTGGTGAAAAACCAAAATTTTTCAGAAGGATGGAAAAAATTCTTTGGCGGATAAAAAAATAAAGATAAAAGCAAAACAAAATAATGAAAGATATAGAGGGGGGAAAATAAAGGAAGCTTACATCAGAAAGTCGCTAAAAGAAGTTTAAAACTTACACACACACAGTCTTACCTTAGTTTTGTTCACTAATGCGGCATTGAACATTGCATTTTTTGGTTGGTTGGCTGAAAGAAGACTTTAAAAAAGTTTCATAAGAAAAAGATGACATTAAGCTGTAAAAAAAATTTGCTTCAATGAGCAAGCCTGAAAAACATGATCAAAACTCAATGGTCCTTTTTTAACTGTTATAATATGGTTAACGGTGGGATATAAGATCAATTTAATATATGAAAGAACTTTCTAATGGAGTGCAATTAATATACAACTTGAATTCATGACATTTTATCAATCCGTGTTGTTTTCAAACATTTTGACAATAAATTAGTTTTTGTGAAAGATGAGTGTACTCTGTACTTGATAATGCAATAGTATTGATTTATTCAAAAACAAAACTCTTTAGTTCAAAGTTTGGACCCCGCATAAAGGTTTGTTTCACAAGAAGTGAGTTTAAATTTTTTTTGAAATCGTTCCAAATGAAACTTTTCAAACTTCGTTTTCAAAGAGTCTTGATTTCCATAGTAAATATTTTTGGAAAGAATTTTATATTAAGAGCAACGAACTTTAAGTAGAAATGTTGTTCTGTCATTTAAATTTTGTTCAGTCATTTAAAGTAAATGTTGTTTCAAAATAAGAAACAATTCTTTAAGCATAAATTATTTTTTTAAATATTTTTTTTATATTTTAATAAAACCTTAGTGCGTATAAATTTCCTTGCCAAAATAAGTTTTAATCAATTTATTAATTTATGTAAACAATAAAATTATTTTAATAAAAATTACTTAATCGCTACATTTTAATTACCATTTTATAACGAAGAAAAAAACTATCAAAAGAAACGCCACGATAACACTTATATCATTATACTTATGTTACCTAAACCTATTAAGCAATAAACATGCATATAACTATAAATGTTATTGAGCAATGATCATACCCTTGCAAAATAACTCACCTTTGTCAAAACCTACACTAAAGATCTCTCGCAGTCATTTTCACGTAAAGATAAGAAAATTATCTCCATCCAAAATAGAGATTAACACGCAGACGGGTCATTTAAGCGCGCTGATGAGCTTTTAATTATGATGCCTAGCACAGCTGATTCAAAAGCAATAAGAGAAGAATGTTGTTGACATATTTTGAAAGGTCTCGTATAACTTATTCAATCATTAAAAAAATAACAATCTGCTTGCATTGAAGAACCCTATCTACTTTCATTGATTTTTAATTTCTTATAAATAATTTATGATTATCTTTTTATAGGATAGTGTCTTGATGTGGGGTAATGTTCGTTTTTGAATGGCAGTTTTTACTGATGTAGAGAAGGCTATGGTTCAATTGAAGGAAAAGGTTCAATTTTTATTAAAATAAATATAACATATGAAGGCCCTAGTTCCAAGCATTTTATTCTCCAAAATAAAACTAAGGCTATGGGCTCTTCATGGGCAACTTCGTCCAATTTAATTTATTATCAAAAATTGCCAATGAACGGACCGGATCCTATATCGTAGTTATGCTTCTGAGAAGGTAAAATTTGCAACTGGACCCTTCGTATGTCTTGAATTACATCAACTTTTTAGATTGTTAAAACCTGATTTTCTTCAACAAAAAACCCCTCGTTCTTAGCCACTTACTTTACCCAAAATAAAGTTTTGTTAATTTAACTGTCAAATGGTAAAAGTTGCAATTCAACTTACCTAGTTCGAAAACTCGCATTCTCCAAAGTATAACAAGGATATGGGGTTTCGGTTCGTACATTGGCGATCCAATTAAACTGACGCTCGCCAAAAGTCGCGAATGAAGAAACTAAAACCTTTCTTTTATGAAATCTCATTGCCAAAAAATTCGTTTTATATATTCTTTTAATCCTAATAATAAGCCTTTTTAAGTTTAATTATTTCATTTCTACTTTTTAATTTACAAATACATGCTGAGAAATAGCAAAAGTTTTTTGGCCATATAGTTTAGCACACTAATATGTAAAAGAAAAAAACATCAAAATAATTCAACTCAGCTTTGATTGACTTCTTGTCCAAAGTCAATCTTCATGTAATCAGACCCGGAAAAGACCAAGTTAATAGATTTGAAAGCATATGTTGAGGGGCATTCTCTGAAAGCCCACATCCATTTACTTCATAGAATCGATCTCGATAACTTTTGTGGTCAGGCCCGACGACGAATTGTTTTGCAATGGTATATTCCATCAACAAAGCCAAGAGAAAGATGTAGAAAACAATTTAATCCTGAGGGTGTTCAAAGGTCTATTATCTGGTCTGATAATCGCGTTGATTAATGTAAGCAGTTGCAATTTTTAGTCGTTCATTTTTTCGGTTTGTGGAATTTGTGAGGTTTTTTTTATTTTCCAATTAAGTTTTTTGTACCATTTTCTGCTCTTGAAACTACAATAAAAATTTATAAAACTAAAAGTAATATCTATGAGGACAGCGGTGGCAGCACAGAGTAATCCCGTATACGTTAAGGTTTTAACCCTTTCAGTCCCAATGACACTTTGGCATAATCATTTGAGATTTTTTTTTTCTGATCGCCTATAGAATTTTATGATATCAAAAAGGGTATTATTTATTCGATTCTTCAAACTTTTTTCCATTAGAAAATATTTTTTATTAATCCCAATAATGTCAGCTCTACTATTTTTTAAAATCATGATCAGAAACATGATGACGCTAAATGGCATCAATGGGACTGAAAGAGTTAAACAATAACTAATAAAAATTTCCAGTTTAACTATTTGTAATAAATTTTATTGTACGTATGCTTATATTAGTCAAACGATGCAAAAACAAACCATAAAACAATTTCAATTTCTTGAATGAATCCACTTTTTTCCCGCCTTTTGAAAATAATATCATTCCAGCATAAATGCAAATTCCTCTATAAAAAATATCCCATATAGCATGAAATAAAAAATAAGACCGGGTCGAAAGTCTCTTCTCGCAGCTTGTGAAGAGGATCTGTTACGGCGTTGACACAGAAGCTAAAATATTGTCACTTTGTCAGGCAAAGAATAAGCACACGTACTTACGGAATTAGGCCTTGATCTCTCTGTCTTCCTAGTTGTCACCCAAAGATGGATTGCTGCAAAAGATCATGCCAGAGAAAAATTGCACTGTTTCTGGACTTTCTCTGGCCGACTTAAGGAATAATAGAAAACATTCACGTGTTTTTGAGTGTTCTGGATTCAGAAACTTGGGCAATCCCTTGAAGGATGACAGTTTTTGCCTTGCAGATATGTATTTTTGTTTGGTTTGTGTCTAGACTTTTTTATTCGCTTGGTTGCAATGTTAAGTGTCCTCCAGAGAGGATGTGCATGAACTGTAAAAAAAGCTTTTTAAAAGAGTTTAGGAACATATTTTTGCTGTCTTCTATTTTATTTTTGAGTCTAATTTTCTAAAAGAATTTGTTCTAAATAGCAATAACTTTTACAGAAGTATTCCGCAATTATTAATCCCCCCCACTAAAATATTATTACAACACCAGCTTTTAATAAGTATTAAAACTTTTTTTAAACGTATTAGTATGAAAGCAGCTACTTTTAGAAACGCTATCTGCAATTAAATTTGTGATTGAATCGTAACAAAATTTTCGAATGTGGGGAAAACATTTCATTTACACAAGATACTGATAGTAAAATGCGGTGACCAATAACACATTCATGATACTATATATTTTTGTGATGAGAGTGACTGTCAAAATATAATTCGGGACATTAATTTCCTTTAAAAATCAAATTTAAGCGTGATTAATTGTGTTATTCGGTTAACTTGCATCAGATTATCAAAACGTTTTTCGTACCGCAAGTATGGGTGTATCTATAAATAGCCAGAAAAAGCTAAAATGCTATTTACCACGATATATGTTCATTTAAAACTGATTTGATAGATAATTGCGGACGGTTGTTTGGAATAATTTACACTCAATAGACAATACATTTCGTGTGTTCAAAACATTCACATAAATAACAATGAGATTTATAGCATATAAGTTACATCACAGATGCAATTATACAACTTTCAATAAGAAACAATAGTTAACAATCAAATACAAGAATTTTTTTCTACGTTCTATGATCCATTAATTTCCGAAAGATATCCCAAGTGTCAAACACTTGAACACTTATTTTCAAATTTAAAACAAACGTAACCAAAAACCCGATCGAAACCCGAAAAAAAACTCTCATAAACTTCTCGCCCTGATTGATGACACTCTTAGTTCTGCTTCACTAATGAGCTATATGATTACAGAATAAACATGTATCTACTCAACGATATTCCCCGCTGTTCTCGCGTCTGTAAAGGATTCTTCAGCAATAAATTTGACACCTCTGTTTGCCCAGCATGCGGTCTGGAGGAAGCCAGGAAGTGTGTTCAAGCATATTCATTGATCTCGGGTCAAAAGTCTAGCTACTCCATCAAGTCCAGATCATTACTCTTCAAGAGGACGATTGTGATTGTGGTGAGGAGTTATCTGTCTGGTGTCCTTTAAAAACAAGTTCTGTTTGGGGATATGCAGAATGCCATGCGATGTCTCTATACTATAAATCATAACTTGTTGGCTGATATCTATTGTTGGTTTCTTGGAAAAGGAAGGGGTGGCTGTTGCTGGCTGTTTTGCTGTTAAGCTTAAGGGCAATCTCAGTGGTGTATTCAATGCTAGCTGCGTGTTATGCTATATCACTGAAATCTGAAATATAACTCAAGTCTGAAATAAATAAGTGGTTCCAAAAATACGACCTGGCACCAATAGCCCTCGTGTAGCTCTAGTGCGACGATAATCCAAACCTACCCACCTACCTGACATAAATAAAACTGTAATATATGCAACTTATGGGACGTTTACAAGTGTACATGACAAATTGTTGTAAAACAATTGTTATCTTTTTTTTAGAATGATAGCCTCATTTTAATGCTGTACATTTTGGGTACAAAAATGTAATACATAGTACAAAAATGTAATACATAGTACGAAAATGTAATACAGAGTACGAAAATTTAATACATAGTACAAAAATGTAATACATAGTACGAAAATGTAATACATAGTACAAAAATGTAATACTTATTATTATAAAAATGTAATGTGTACGGTACAAAATTGTAATACATAGTAAGTAATGAAAAAAAATTAAGAGCATTTCACTGCTGTATTATGATTTTAGAAGTCTCTTATAAGGATGGATGGATGGATGTTTGGGTTTTATGGCGCAAGGGCTCTCTTATAAGAAAAATCAAAGTAGGTTATGAAACTATTTTGTTGTGGTGGTTCTTTACTCTCGTAACATTCCGGATGTTCCCATTCTTTTAATATTTCAATAAATATAACTATTGAGATATTCTGTAAATTTTAAATATACATGTCATCGTAAAATAATTACTAAAATTAATATATTTGCAAAATGTTTAAGCAATCTGAGTGTTTCATACATATATCAGTACATTTCTGAATTCAATTTTTTTAATAGGAGTTCTTCATTGGGCCGCAAGTAATAAGTCTATTCTCCGGCTTAAAGTCAAAACACGTAACATCATTAGCATTACTATTTGAAGATGGCTCTTAACACATTAGATTCTATTGAAGAATACAATTGTGATACATGAATTAGACTGACTTGTCAGCTATCTAAAAAAGTATATACTATTTCCTTGTGGATTGGGGTGAGAAAAAGTCAGGTAAGCTTGTCTATAAATCACATCTCAATATTTTTCTTCTGTTTATAAATGTGTATATAAAGTTAATTGCTGCAAACCACAGAGTAGTTTTTATTCACTCTAGGAGGCTTAAAAAACGAAATTATTTAGACTAAGTTCAAATCATAAGGAATATTTTAATTTTATCTACATTTTTAGTGAGAATTGGCTGTTCGTTCTACAAAAATTACTCCAATTATTTTAACAGCTTGGTAAATTTAATTTTTATGATTTAGTATAGTTAAATGTAGGTATTTTAACATGAATGTTTAATACCAATCTAATTTCTTGGTAAATGCAATGAAAAACTAATACTACTTTCATGATTTTAAAAACGAATTACAAAAGAAAACCACCTGATAACAAAACCGAATACATAACCCACAGAAGAACCAAATCTAAATAACTTATTCTTCTTCATTTGACGATGCAAATTCATCCGGACTTAATCATAGCGTGTTTTTCTCTACAACAAAAACAAAAATTCCGTCAAAGGGAAGTCCTTTCTAAGAAGGAACTGTTAGCAAAAAGGAATAATTCGCTATCTAAAGATCGTTAAGTGTAATCATTATTGTAACAGATGAGCAATTTTGTCCGCACTTGTCAATCGGACTTGTCTGAGTGATCTTGAAAGCGACGTTATCTTACAGTCATATATCATTACCAGCGCTGCTCATAACAATTCATATATATTTATCAAGAAGTTTTTTTCCGTCTCTTGTTCATGTGATTGCAGATAAACACTTTACACCAAGCCGCTAGGAATCTTAATGAGCTAGTAGACTTGAATGCGATGTTACCTTTTCACTATGAAGCATTTTAAAAAAAATTGTTTTTTTTATTTAAATTATATTCGTCAATTGAATATTCTTACTAGACGCTGGGTTTTAAAATATGCATGCACGAATATGTAATATGTATGTACACTAGGGTGGTTCGAAAAAACAAAATTTTCGAGTATCAACTTCAAACCGGTCGCAAAAGTTGCGTATCGTCATGCTGATTAACGGAAAAATAATTAAAAAATTCTAAAGTTATAAATATAATAGGCCCCGTGGGTTTGAAGTTTCGAAAAAAAGGTAAAAAACGACTAACTTCGAAATATCAGCCAAAATTTGCAGGTAAATTAATTGGCTTCCAAACTGCATTTTTTAGGTTTGAAATACTTCAGTTATTACGAAAAAAATTGCTCCATACATATTTGATTGTAATATTATGCCTCACAAAAAATTGAAAATGTACAAATTTGATGAATTTTTGAGATTTTTCTTGCTCTCAAAACCTTAGCTATTTTGGAGTCAACACCATAAAAAAACATTTTACTACATTAAAATAAAATATTTATAAAATATAAAGTCGATTTGAGCATGAAATCGGCCTTATATTCCCAGAAAGTCAGGACCGTCGCGTGGTGCCGGGCCCGTTACCCCTTATTATGATGGATCCAAATAACAGTGAACAAAAATGAAAATCAGCTTTGAATATGGGTGAAAACATTTAAATTAATCTATATTTGCCTATTCAAATTTAAAAAAAAGAATTCGCGTAAATGCTGCTCTTTGCCCACTTTATTTATTAGTTTATGAAATGACCAACAACTCACCACGGGGACTTGATTGCAATTCGAGTTCACCCTGTGCGGGTATACTCAACCAACCATATTTTTTGCCTTGAAGTTTAATACACAGATATGCGATTATATAAATGTGAATAGATATTTATTCTTTTGTGTGTTTTTTCCAAGTAAATGCATTTAAAGAGATTTTTGTGAAATTTCTGCCTATGGCTTAACAAAAGAATATACCTATGAAGCCATCTCGAGATTAATGACCACATATTTTAGTTGAGGCTTGTATTACAAGCTTAACGCGACTCTCGACTGATTGAGTGTAGTAGAAAACTGATTACTTTTAATCATGAGCTCTTATAACATTTTAATAAGTGATAACACTTCAATGTTACTAACGTTCCTCAGAATAGGTGGTGGATATAATTTACACATGCATCTCAATTTATTAATTTCGATATAATCTGTAGCATTAGTTATTTTTGAGAATTTTAAAATGTGAGTTTTTTTTTATCCTTCGATATTACTTTCCTTGCTTTTATTATTTTATTGTAGCCCATCTCCATCTCTAGAATATCTTTGCGAGCTTTGATAATAGCACATTTTCAGAATGTGCAAAATAGGTATTTTTTCGTTTTTAGGATCGATAAACTTGCCCAAGTTTTCGGGCAAGTAACTTGAAGTTTCGATTGCTTACAACACGCGTTTTAGGCCCTCAGTAAAATATTTTCTTTTTACCATTTGCAATCTACCACTGCAAGGCAAGTACAATTATTGGCAATTTTGCCACATCCACAAGAAAATTATATTTTACACTTCCATGCTGCAAAATCAAAAAGTTTGTTTGAGCTTCATTTACGAATTCATTCACTTTAGCATGATAACTTGTTCCTTTATTGAAATGTTTGTATTTTTTTTTCAATTTGCAATACTTGTCGTTAAACAGTTTTATCATGTGTACAATACGAATGTGCAGCACAACTGGAGTGAAAGCTTTGTGATATTTTTTTTTTTCAACCTGAGTACAGCAACACTTTCTGCTATTTTTAAATATTCTACTTTTTCATTTGGATATGAGATTTCTTCTAAGCAATAAAATACTACATCTTCATATGCTGGTAACATACTTAAGAAACCCGAAAATTTTACAGTGATTTTTCTGTCTGGTACCAAACTTCTTTTACTGAGATGACATTTCACAACAATTCTTACTGAACTCAATTCATGTCAATCCTTACAACCGAATTCTCGTCGCTTTCTCGTTATGATATAAGCTATAGCTATTGGAGTATAACTTCATGCGTTCTCAAGTGCCCAGCCAAATTTATGAGTTACATCTGTTTTCAAGTGCCAACTGACGAACAGGAAAGTTGTACAAATGGTTAATAACTCCCATTTTCCCTCTTCAATCGGTACCAGCAAGGAAATTTTATTTTAATAAAACTTCATTACTTCATCGGACTTTAATTTGTAATACAGCAAGTAAAAAGAAAAATAATTGAATTTTAAGTGTAAAAATTAATTTAACTGTCAATTCTAGTTTTAAAATTGCCATGACTGGTTAAAACATAAGATTTTTAAATTATACTGCTTCTTTCACAAAGTTTTCATATTTATTCAAGGTTGATAACCGGTAATCGATATTTGTCAAATGAAGCATTGACGTTGGAATAAGTATCATCTCGGCTGTCATACCAACCTTTGTCCAAATATCGGGCATTGATTACTTTTTTTTCCTATACCTGAATCGCAGCCAACCGTTGTATTAACAGAATTTTTTTTTAGACAAATATATATTAATTTAAATGTTATCATCCATATTCAAAGCTTATTTCCATTTTTGCTCACTGTTATTTGGATCCATCATAATAAGGGGTAACGGGCCCCGCACCACGCGACGGTCCTGACTTTCTAGGAATATAAGGCCGATTTCCTGCTTAAATCAACTTTATATTTTATAAATATTTTATTTTATTGTAGTAAAATGTTTTTTATGGTGTTGACTCCAAAATAGCTAATGTTTTGAGAGCAGGAAAAGTCTCAAAAATTCATCAAATTTGTACATTTTCAATTTTTTGTGAGACTTAATATTACAAACAAATATGTATGGAGCAATTTTTTTCGTAATAACTGAAGTATTTCAAACCTAAAAAATGCAGTTTGGAAGCCAATTAATTTACCTGCAAATTTTGGCTGATATTTCGAAGTTAGTCGTTTTTTTTACCTTTTTTTCGAAACTTCAAACCCACGGGGCCTATTATATTTATAACTTTAGAATTTTTTAATTATTTTTCCGTTAATCAGCATGACGATACGCAACTTTTGCGACCGGTTTGAAGTTGATACTCGAAAATTTTGTTTTTTCGAACCACCCTAATGTACACTCTTAAAACAAAAGAGTGAAATCCACTCCAGTAGGAGAAGTGCATTTTCGAAACTGGAAAGGAGTGAATATTAACTCAGACTGAGTTAAAATCACTCGTTTGGAGTGATCATGTCGGAGGTTTAACACACAATGGATCCACTCCTCTAGGAAAAGTGCATTTTCTAGACTGGAGGAGTGAAAATTATGTCAGACTGAGTTAAAATCGCACGTTCGTTTTTATAGTGTATGCTGCTGTGCCCAGTTAAAAAATGTTGATCAAAATCGCGCTGTAATCCTGGATCTAGCTGCTACCACTATTTGGAGTGTTGATTGTGTTATTTCAAAGCTGTAGTTTTACCACAAAATTGGTAAAGTCATAGTTCAAATAGTACTGGTAGCTAGAAAGTTCCATGTTACGGTGCAATCTTGCACCAAACTCTTCAACCATGTAAATTTCTGCCGATGAATGTTTGCATACACTTTAAATGTCTAGTTTTATAAACAAAAATCTATTTAGAAAATATTTAAGACGATTCCCGAGATACCTGGTGATTGTTGGTGTTCAACTTCGAACATGCATCGTAGTAAAATACCAAGGAAGATACATTTGTCATGCATGTAATGAACGATGGAAATTGACTCAAAGTCATTAATTTTTACACTCTTAAATCAAAAGAGTGAAATCCACTCCAGTTGGAGAAGTGCATTTTCGGCAATGGAAAGGAGTGGATATTAACTCAGACTGAGTCAAAATCACTCGTTTGGAGTGATCCTGTCGGAGGTTTAACACACAAAGGATCCACTCCAAAAGGAGAAGTGCATTTTCCAGTCTGGAGGAGTGAAATCCACTCAGACTGAGATAAATTGGGAGTGTTTGTTTTAAGAGTGTACATTTCTATATACAATCCATTTCGTGAAAAATAAAATACTTTTTAATAACTGCATATTTTTGGAGGGCAAAATTGCTAATCGTATTTTTCATCGTTTCGTAAGACGAAAAATTCGCCTTATTGTGCATTGAAATTCATTTCTTATCGTTTAAAAAAATCAAAAGATATTGTCTACATTTGGTCCTGCTTACTTATTAAATGTTTTTATTTTTACGTATGTTTTGAATTTTTAAGAAAAGCAAAGCAATGTGTGAGTTAATTTTTATAAATTTAAATTAAACAACTGTTTAAAGTTGATTTTTTACTAACTAATAACTCGTTGGTAATAAGAACTTGTAAAGTATAGTCATTAGGTTTTCTTTCTAATTATGTTACTGGTCTCTAAAATTATATCCCAATAAATAAGATTTTTTGCAATGTAAAATGGACAGATTGTACATTTCGGATACATTGCTGTACACCAACCCAAAAACTAATCAATCTTATTTTTTCACTGTTTCTCTATGTATGAACAAGATTCATATTCTCAAATACTTTTATGCCACGCAATGATCAGAAAAAGTGGGAAAGTTTCTTTGGATGTATAAAAAAGTTTTATCTAATTTTATCATTAATGTACAACTGTACGTATTTCAATAAATCAATCTATAGTATTTAAATGTTATTTTTTCTTTAGTTCCTATCGCAAAGACTATATTTGTAATCAGTTAATTTTTGTAAAATTAAAACATATTAATTATTATTCATAAGGAAAGTTAATATTCAAAATAATCAATAACTTTCAGTTATATTTTAATATCACATATTAATTGTCTGTAAATTATAAAATGCCTTGTTCGTTTTAAAACGAAACTTAAGTACATTTGTGAACTTATCTCACAAGTAAATTTGGCAAGATATTAATTAACTCGTAATTCCTCAAACAAATATTACAAATCGGTTTTCGAATTTTTATGTATTATGATAAGCGTATATATTAAAATAATAAATTTGTATGAGATTTAAATAAAGATTGCTGCTATTACAATAATTAATAAAAATTCTAATTAATATTTTCGATCAGTTCTGAATTATATGCGTCGTTTCTGCTCATTATGCATTCACATGTGCATTGTCAAGGATAATTAAGGAATAAAAATCGCAATAATAAAAAGGAAAGAATTTAAGTCATTGTGCTGCCATCTAGCTGGATACAAGTGAAACATGGCTAATATTTTACGATATCTGAAGTTTCGTTAATGTTAAAAAAGTATTTTTTACATGTAGCTTTGACTCATAGTTACATTTTGATTTTCAGATGTGTCTTAGTTTGGAATTCCAAATCTTCTTTATCTAAAAGGTAGCTTTCTCACATAAAGTAAGTGCGATTTTTAAATATTACTTAGAAGTAAAGATATATTTTCAAACCAAGGTATTTAATTAAGAATCATAATTTATTTTATTTGCTGCTCACTAAATTAATCATTTCTAGACTTAAATAAAATCAGAGTACAAAGCAATATGTAATGAGCAGCAACATTAATTAATATCCATTATGATTAATTTCCAAGTTGACAAATACTGCAATAGCGCAGTTATGCGTACAAATTTGCTCTTTCATTACCATATTTGTAATTTCAATCGATAAATTACTATTTCACCACAAAAACACATTAATTATTTACAATTAATTATTGCAATTAATTGGCATTATAAATCATTTAAACATCTAATATCAATGTACCGATGAAAATTAGCTGTCATTTAAAAACAGTCAAGTGTTATTTTAAATAAGATTAGAAGCCCCATCCAACTATTTTAAGTTTCAGCTGCTCTCTATAGCAAATAACACTGAATAAATGGTATTAATAGTCAACGAAGTAACTGATAACTATCTGGAAATTAAAGGGGGAAATGAATAAATTCAAATTATTAAGCAGAATTACAGACTCTAGCAGCTGTTGGTGTGGAGAAAGAATGATCGGGAATCAAATATTCATGAATTCCGCCGAAAAATTCCAACGGAATAATAATGAAGTTGCAAATTGTTAATCAAATGCAGGGATGGTTCAGTTGGGGGCGCCGAAATTTGTTGGCGAAAGTTTATGCTCGGCCAAGACTTAATTTTAACACTGTATGTGAAAGTTTGTACTTCAACTTCGAAAATTTGTAAAAAGTAACAGGTAAGCCATCCTAGTAATTTTAGAACTGTTCTTTACATTTTAAGCTTAGGGGACGTACATAAATTACGTCACGCTCAGAGGGGGGAGGGAGGGGTATGCGCCAACGTGACGGATCGTGACATGGAGGGGGTAGGGGTAATCACGTGCGTGACGCAACGCTTCGAAAGTTTCCAATTTTGAAAGGAAAATAAAATTTACTTTTAAATAAGAGATTTTTGTTAAATTTTTCTTTTTCTTTCTTTCCAAGTTCATTGTTTTTAGTATAAAAATATGTTTTCAAATTTCAGAAAAAAAGGGAAATATCAAAAGTAACTTTTCCGTAAGGGGGGGGGGATGCAACAACGTGACGTAATTTTAGGGGGAGGGGTTCGATCAAACGTGACGCAGCGTGACATAGGGGGAGGGAGGGGTCAAAAAAGTCAAAATTTTGCGTGACGTAATTTATGTACGTCCCCTTAAAGGTAAATAATCTACTTTCAACATTGTTACCTTTTACCGTGGTCGTAAAAAAGTCGCAATAACGTATGAGGTTTCGGGTTAAATTATTTGAATATTCAATAATTTCAAAACCATTTTATTGATATAATTCTGAATATTACGATTTTTGAACAAAAATCCTTTTTTTTTTCAATATCTGTGTGCAACGAATTGCGATTTTACGAATATCCGTAAGTATTAAAAAATCTACATGCAAAAGTTTTCGTTTTTATAAATGCTGAGGGTTTTTTTATATTATTAACTTTGTTATTTATTTTATTGAATTGTGTTAACTTTTAGTTAGCTTTTTACCATAATAGGGGCAAATAATTGGTGGTTTTTGAAATTTAGAAATAGCTAAAAATGACAGTGGGACTATGTAATAAATTAATGTTCTTCTTAATTTGAATTTTAATGCAGCGTATATTAAAGTTATATTTAAAAATAATAGTATGGAATTTCGGAGAATAATTTATTCATTGCTATCGTCTGGGACAAACATTTACTCGGTATCAATACTTGATTATCTTTTATACAGAAAACATGAAGTAAACTGTGAAATAATGTTTAATTTTTCTTAAAAATCACTGAATTTCAATTATCTTAAGATTTAAGATGAAGGATATTAATATTAATGTTAAGAATTATAGTAACCTTAATCTTAAATACAAGATGCATCACTATATGTCCAACAAAAATAATAAGTAAAAAATGTTGAAACAGTCTCAAACTTTAAGCCTTTATTTAAAAACAATTTATTCCCACACATAATAAATTCATAAAATCTCCAACAGCTCCAGACTACATTATCTCTTCCGGATAAACTAAGTAAAACAGTCCAATGACTCATCTAACAACTAATTTCCCAGTCGTCTGCCCAACTTCTCTCTGAATGAATAACATATGAGAAGTCGCATTCCGAAAACACGTCCAACCAAAAATAACACTGACTTAGCTCTGAGATGATATTTCCATAATTTATTCCGCTTTGAGCCATCCATGGCTTCCCCACCCACTCTAATTGCCCGCGCTAAAAGGTGGGACAAAAACAAAGGAGTTTTCTATTCTTTGTTTTTATTCTCCACCCAGCCCATAAAACAAGGTGGAGCTGTACTCTTGTCTGGATCTGAAACAGGGAAATAGATTTTTTTGTTATGGACATAACTATATAGTATTTAGACACAAATTATAACATTTTTTTCATCAAGCAAAACTATATCATTGAGAAATCCTCTTTAACAATAGTATGGTGTTTAATTTTAATTGAAATTGATAAATTATAATTGATTGAATATTTAAACTGAGCGTCACTGAACTTTTATTTTTAAGAGTAAGTTAGATTAAGTGCAAAAAATAACCTGATAACAAAATTTTAAACACAACTTTTAATGCTATTTATGGTTTGAGTAGTTAAGTTGCAATCTTACTACGAACCCTTAGCAATTTGCTTGTGTTTCGTACATAACAAACGACTACGTAGAACAAGCTATTTTGGTACTATTACAATTTGTATTATAACTCCCGTTATTATTATTAAATTTTTCTTATAACTAATTGTATTTAATTATTTTCGTAACATTTGTAAAATGTTACAATTCTGTATACATTTGACACTATACCTAGAACATCATTTATAATTATACCGGAGACATGTGATTGTTTTTACTAGAAACACTGAATTGTGTTGTTTCAAAAAGATTTGAAATAAATGATTTTTGAATATGATATTGGATGAAGTGATAATGTTATGATATCATGTGGTTTGAAATAAAATTCAAATTAAAATTTTCAAATTATAAATTTTTATTGAAAATAAGACAAGACTAAAATGTTGTTTTAAATCACTTAATTTGTACTACCAATTTTCATAATCTTTAAATACATTTTCCCAGTTTATAATAATGTTAGAACTTTCCGATTAGCAAAGAAATTATGTATGAATGGGAAGTTTTTTGGCTCGAAAGACAATTGTATTACTTTGTGTAGAAAAATGTTTCATTTCGTTATTTAGAAAAAAGAAAAGTTTAAGTTAAAAAAAAATACATTTAAATATAAGGGGTCTTCTACACTGCAATCGAAAAAGAAATGGCCCATTATCTTTATTTGTGTGAATTTTAAGTTGTTACATATTAACTTTAAATCAATCACTTTTTCAATTATTTTAACATTTTAAAGAACAGATCAGAATGTCTATGTCTTTAATGTAATTTTGAGCCATAACGTATGGAAATAGACGCATATTAATTTATAAGAATTTTAAAATGGAATGCATGAACTTAGATATAACTTAAAAGCGGATGAAAAGGTATGCTATAAAAATTGTGTATAGAATTCACACTATATGTGGAACGTTAGGCTGTGGAGTCCAGTCGGTTAGGCACTCTCCTAGCATGCGAAAGGTCCCAGGTTCGATTCCGGTCATCGCCAAAATAACTGCCGATCTACAAAAGGCCCGTGCAGCCCAAACATTAAGTTTTGTTCTCAGGATAATTTTTGCAGTTGACCAAAAATTTTAAAAATAAAAGTTCAGTGACGCTCAGTCTAAAAATTCAATTATAACACAAATTACAATTTTATCTATTTTAATTAAACTTAAACACCATCCTATTGTTAAATAGGATTTCTCAATGAGATATTTTTGATTGATGCTAAAAAATGGTTATAATTTGTGTCTAAATACTAGTTATGCTTTTAAAAAGTAATTTGTACTTTTTGCCGATGGTCAGTGATTGTATTAATATTTCTTGGGGATATCAATTTTGACAGATGACAACTTATTTTCACTTATATATAGATTTTTAAATTTTGAACTCTGTTATTAAAAAGTATTTATAAAATTTAAATTTTATTTCAATAGTTAGTTTTAAAGAATATCTCGATTTTTCAACTTAAATATAAAATGTTAAATATTTTATATTCAACAAATTTAAGAATTTATAAAAAATATGTTAACAAAATAATTGTGTGCAAAATCTGTCTGATTTATGCTACTTTACCCTCAATTTGTTAATCTGGGGAGAATGAGGCTCTTTGGGACACATTAGCATTCATTTTATATTTCGACTGCCAGAATAATTGATAATAATAAGAGCTCTGTAAATACTTATATTTACACAAATTAAATCTGTGTTTGTATGTATGTTAAGTTGATAATGGTATTGGTAAAGAAGACATTGTTAAAGGAATCAGTTATTAAAAATATTTAAACATAGTAAAATTTTAATAATATATATGCTAAAAAAATTGCAACTAAATAAACTGTGCGCAATATAATTATAATTTAGTACTGGAAGAATGATTATGACGTGTAAAGTGTTAATGTTACCAGTTCAAAATTCGTAAAGAAACTAATTTCATTATGGCATTTTGTAAATTTCATTTCATCGGAAAAAAAACCCGTCATACTCAGACGTGTAAATATGACAGAAGCAGAAAACATAGCGAGACACGTCATATGGCGTGACTAGAAATTACATTGAAGGAAAAAATGTACGAAAAAACTATCCATAGCTAAAAAAATACATCTAGTTACAAAAAATGAACAAGAATTGTAATTGGGCTTGAGATTCAGGCAAGGACATTTTTTGGAGTTTTTTCCGTTTAATCAGTTATTTTTACGAGACCTTGGAATGTTGTATTTCGTTTTTCCTTCTATTCTTTAATTTTAGCTCTTCAATTTTAGAAAAAGAATAAAAACCTTAACGTATTACATATTGGATTAGCAATCTAGTTTTTAATATTTTAAGGTATATGGTTCTCCCGTTGAAAAAACTAATTTTGAGAGCATTTTTTAAAAATAAATGTAGGTCAAAGAACTATTATAATTACTATCTTAATGATAAAAAATTTTCATTTGAAAGATTTGTTATAATGGTTTTTATATATTATAAAATATATATATTTTTTTCATTTCCCTGAGGCCTGTGATTGAAAATACGAGTATATATGGAAAAAAAAAAGTATGCTCGATTTTTAGACTTTTGTTTTCACCTTACAACTTTTTTATTATATTAAAAAAGCTTTTTTTTTTTGTTATTAAAACTGTTCCACCGTTCAGACTAGATATTTTAATTTGTAATAAGTTATCGAGTTCCACTGTTAAGATAAGAAAAGTTTTCAAAACCACTAGCATAGTAATGGACAATTGTATCAATTACGTAAAATAGTGGAGATAAGGTACAAAAAAAATAATAGCTTAAGATTATTAATCATGAAAAGGAATAATTAGAAAATTATACCAGTTTGAAAATGTAAAAAAAAAATGTTTTGATCTACTCATTTTCCAATTTTTTAAAACAATTTTTAATAATAAATAATAATAAAATAATTTTGAATTGCATTTTTCCTTTGAAGTCTTATGCCTGCAATTCGTGGCTTGACTACTATCTTTTGGTCGTGTGTTTCAGAGGAAGTGTTATTTCAACTTTTAAATCTGCTATTTTTTTAATATTAAAAAAATACGTAGAAACTAAATATTATTGATAGACAACAGAAAGAATTTTCAGAAACTTTGCTTTTTAATCTTTTCGAAAACGCAAACTGAACAGGATACATGTCGTTATCTCATCTCTACAATTCCACTGACATTGAAATCAAATAAAAAAAATCTCTCTCTAGTATATAATCACACTATCCTTTTCTACACAGAAAAAAATATTTTCCCAAGCCCCCCTCATGAGTTTTGCAACAATTCGCCCTGTAAAGTACTGGTGCGTACCATTTTTTTGAACTTTTTTTTGGCCAACGTATGATCTTCCCCGCTGGTGGACAGAATAATTGGACTGGGAGCCAATTCCATTTGGCCTGTGGAAAAGTGAAAATTATCTCTGATACTGTGTGGGAGATGTGGCATTTAGTTCATTAGGAGCAAGACAAGTGGCAAGCGATGTAGGGCTGTATTCAAGCGACCTACTTTTGTGTCTAATGGTTCTAGGGAATTTAATGACTGATTTTTGGGGGGTTTTGTGTGTGTTTCGGATGCGTTTGTGTGTTTCTGTAAGTGGGCAAGTCTACCATAATTTTTAATGTTATGTCCCATTGGCGTTTTTTGAAAAAATTAATATTTCTTTAAAAAACTTTTCTTATTATACTAATAGATTGGTCCTTATATAATTGCCAAACGTAATTTCAAAACAAAGAATTTTTAGGACAAAAAACAATGCAGAAAATTCCTTACCGTTCCGAATGTTCCGAATATTCCTTACCGGTACCGTTACTGTCCCGAATGTCATATTTTTAGTTTAGTGCTCAAACTAACACATTTTTGAGCAAAAAATCACATTAATTTCGATATTAAATTTAACTAATGCTATATCTAACAAACTCCTTCCACAAAATTTTGGCTTTTAATATTTATAAAGTGTATTTCTCTTCTCCTAGCTTTGTCCCAGGGTTTTGGTCTCACTGACCTCATCACTAAAGTGGCGAAGAGAGGCACTGGATGGAGCTACAGTGATTCTTCAATCATGAAAAACTGTTTTGTAGAAAACTCGCATTTCATTTTGTAGCCGCATTTTTTTTGCTATACTTCACTAATAAGCACCTCCCCCCCCCCCCCCCCCAAAAAAAAGCAGTAAAATGAGCTGCGTGGCTTTATTGCTTTCCTTACAGTCCCCCAGGTTAAGATTAATTTTTGCTTGATAATTGAAAATTTTCTCTATAAATATGATTAAGTGGAAAATAAGGAGTAAAAAATTACGTTTTTGCTAAACTGCAGTTAGTTTCAACACAAAAAAGTTATAGTGATGGAAAACTGTTTTTAAGAATAACCGGTTTGTTCCTGACTTCGGTTTCATTGAAAATAAGTTATTTTCATAAGGGCAGTTTAAACCGGTTTTTTTGTTAGTTTTTTTTTTAAGCTGCCACCAATAAATAAATAAAAAAACTCAAATGATCCTTGCTGAACTTTTTTTTTTGTTATTCTAGAACCCTTATAAACCTTTTTACAAACATTTAAAGTGATTTTGAAAAAAAAAAGTCCAAGTTTTTATACCTACTATGAGTTGAATTTTCTATCAGCTTTTCTTTCTTGCACAATTATTTCTTCAGTAATTCCATAGTTGATGATAAAAAAAATATTTTTTCAAACTGAACCAATAGTCCACTCAGCTATAATGATAATTTTTTCATAATCATGAAATGAATGGGTGAAAATGCGAAAAAAAAATGATGACAGTTTTGCGAAAAAAAAAATATAATTAAATTAGCTTAGTTTAAGAACTTCCGAATCGCATCAGTTATTGGTATTATGAGATTTTAAATTACAAAAATTGTTGGTAAAAAAAAACCTCATCATAATTTTCAGATCTTACCATATGCTTGGCGACCAAATGATGGGTTAAATAGAGTTTCTCTCTCGTAACTTAAAAATTAAATTTTAATTTAATTTTTTTTTAATAATTTAAACTTAAAAATTAAAATGTGGTTTACATAAGCAAAGCACAAAGGATGTAGTTCTCGCATTCTCTAAAGTATAAGATATGAGTAAATGGCCCATTCATTGTCGACTTCATCTGATTGAATTTACGATTTATTGAATCTAATTGAATTACGATGAACAGTCCGGATCCTATATCTCAGTTATACTTTGAAGAAAGTGAGTTTTTCAATTACACCCTTTAAAAATTTTACTCATGATATATTTTATAAAATTCGAAATATTATTTTAATGTCATCAATCCAAAGCCTCCATTTGTATTATGTATTGGTAGCTAAGTTTATCGATGATGTGTATACTAATTTAATTTTTAATTTTTACATAATAGTGTAATAAAATTTTTGAAATTGACGAGAGAGAAAAAAAAGCTTTTTAATGAAACATCTCGACTTAATGCAAAATCATTTTACGAGCTTTTAAATCAATCATATTTTTATACTTTATTTATTGTAGATTACTAGTGATTAATCTTATTTTTAACCTTTTTTTTACGCCAACGTTCCAGTTGTGGAACATATTATTTTACCTATTTTATAGCCCGGAATAATTTTAGATATAAAAAACTAAATTATACGAAAAGCGAATTTTAAAAAATCGTTGTAAATTTTTTTAGGCGTAGGGCATTGATGCTTTTTAAGGCAACTTTTCCGGTAAAACTCTTAATATTTTAGTCTCATTACCTAAAATCAGCGCTATCTGAAAATATCTTAAATAGTTAGGAAGTTTCTTCAAACTAAATAATGTTTCACTGATACTGTTGAATTATTTTTTATATATATTTTTGTATTTAAATTACATATTTTAATTACTGAAATAAAAATGTTATGACCCGGACGTGATTTGAACACGCAACCTTTGATCTGGAGTCAGACGCGCTACCGTTTGCGCCACCAGGCTGTACTTACCAGTATTTTCCAATTTTTAAAACACTGAACACTTTAGGTTTTTGAACAATTAAAATATTTTAATGCATATAATTATGTGTGTAAAAAATATTCAGTTGATATGCGTTTCACAATATTTTCTTTTTCACAAAAATTCTTGATTTTTATTTAAGTTTTTATGTGCATTAAAAATATATAAAGTGTTTCCTTACAATATAAAAAAGTCAAAGAAAAGTTTTATAACATTATTTTAACAATAAAAAAAATCTCTAAGTATATTTTTGTGAAAATTTTATACCCAATTAAAATCTCTATAAGGTGGTAGCACTTTTTACCTAGTATAGCTATTTATTATGTATCTCACGTACGTCTTTTGACATTGATTTATGGCTCTGTTTGGTACTGCCATCTATCGGCAAATGTAAGATTAATGTCAATGTGACCATAAATAATAATAAATCACTTTTTAATATTTCAACACTAGATGTCACTAGGGTGTCTGTTGACGATTTTAAAATGGTAAGGAGTGTAGCATTCATAATGATAATTCAATAATAAAATGCAATACTTTTTTTTCATTGATAGAACTTTTTGAAATAATAACTGATTAAAACTTTTAATTTAGCATTCATATATTTTTTGTTTCGTGGAACATTTATCTGAATACCAATAATCTCAAGCTGTGACATAATCCAAAATTTAATTTTAACATTTAAAATTGTTATTGGAGAGAAAAGCGAATTTTCAAAACAATTTCAAAAGTATTCTTTTTAGTAACTTATTTTGTTATTGCGTAATATAAAAGTAAATTAAATCTTTTTGAAATTTTTGGTTCGATTTAGTATTTCTATAGATAGTTTACGAAACTTTTTTTTCGATGTTTATTTTTTTTTATTTTTAAAAGGTATTTTAAAAATACAGATCTGGGAGATGTTTCGAAGATGATAGACTGTTTGAATGTATCGTTTGTTTAAAAACTGAAGTTTTTGCTTTCATTTTTAAAGCGAAAACTTTGAATTGCTCTTAAATATAGAAAGCAATAGCGAATTTTAATTTTATTTGCTTAAAAAAAAATCGAATTACGGATTTTTAAAATAAAAAGTTTAAATTTAACCCTTTCACTACAATGATTCCATTTGGAATACTCAAACTTGTGAAAATTTTTCCACCAAGTGAAACTCGCACTTATTTCAAATAAATTTAATTTAATTCTCCATACATTTTTTCTATAAAGTTATGTTTTCTTTTAGTACATAAGATGGAAAAATCATGTCTTTTGAAAAATTAAATAATGTTTGTTGTCGTTAAAATAAAATTAGAAAAATATGGTAAAATAACATTCACGCTGAAACAATTTTGTTAAATAAATTGGCTCTAAATTCTTCATGCTCTCTCTTGCATTTTTAAATTATTCAATTTTTTACTTTAACTATTTTTATCAAATAAGGTTTCACAAATTTGTCTTAAATAATGACGTGGAGAAATACTTATGAGCTTTATGTAGCGTAATTAGAATGAAATAAGTTAATTCAAAGTGTTGTTTTTATCATTATGTACTCAAAATTTTGTTTTATTAATCTTAAATAGTATTATGTTTTAGTCATAGTGCCCTTTTGTAATTATTTTGTTGAAAATCAATGTTTGGTGCTCTGTTTAAACTTGGACTTGCTGAAATTTCAGAATTTTAATAATTTGTTTTGAAATTACTGCATAGAAATTTTTAATTTTGATTATTTCCCTAATAAAATTATAGTATGTTATGACTTGTTAAAGATGTAGCCACTATTTTCACTTTTAGTAAATTATAAAACATTGTTTTAAATTAGCTTTTTTAAAAATTATTTTTGACGTACTTGAAAATTTTTATTTTATGGAATGATATATCACAAATTATTGGTAACAATAAGAAGAAAAATTGAATTAAATACCAAAAACTTTTACATATAGTTGATATGTTTGTATCATGTATATGTATTTTACATATACATGATTTTAAATTTATATCAATTAAGTAAATAAATTGTCTTCGTAATGAAATACATATATTTAAAAAATGTAAAAAGATTGTGATGAATTCATGATAATTTATATAGATATATCTTTTTAGGATAAATGTTTTTGTAAGTGAATTTATTTTACAACTTTCCGGTTTATCATTTTTAAAGAATCATATTTAAAATAAATCGAAAATTAAAAAGAATGTGTTATTTTACAATTTAAATCTTGGACTATAGATGCCACTCACTAATTCCAATTTTTTTTTTTGTATTATAAAACATTATAATGAGTCTTTTACTTCTCTTATGTGAACCTAATCATGTCAAATATTGATATCAAAATATGATACAGCGGCCACCGTTTTAACCAGCGCCGATTTATACATAAGGTTCAAAACATAATTTTGCATTTAGAATTCCTACCTAGTAGCTAATTAATTAGCCATACTTCATCTTCACAAATTACGAAATAATTAAGGTATTAAAACGAAACGAAATTTTACGAAATTTATTTTTACGAATTGAACTGATAATCTTTATGATTTTAAAATAAAATTGGATTAAAAAATACTTTTAAAAAGCAAAAAGGTATGTTAGCGTGTACCCCATTATTTGAATTAAAAAAATATCCCGTTGCTACTTCTGATTTACGGTTTCATATTCACCAAATTTAAAATTTTAATTATATCATAAGTTTTCTTAACAATTGCACGAGCTATAAAATTTTATTTGTAACAATATTCAATTGAAATAAGTGCAATGCTAATTTAAAAAACTCGAATTTGACCGAATATTTGCTTATGGTGGCAGAATTAGGCCCTAAGGACATTGCAGGGAACATTTTTGAACCAGGCGTGCCTATCGAAAGTTGTTGTGAGAAAATATCAATGAATATACGCTCAAAATGGGTACACGTAATTTACTCAGACTGAGTTAAAATCACTCGTTTGTTTTAAGAGTGTACTTTTCTTTCTCCTGTGATTAACGACGATCCCTTTACATAAGATAAATCATACTTAGGCTTTAGTATATTTGTCCTGAAATGTTTCTTGATGTGTGCTATACGCTGTCTATCTAGAATGCTAGCCTTGAAAGCATTTTCCTCCACATCGCGTTTTTCGAAGCGGCGTGAGCGTATTTTTCCCACTATACATTGGTTTGAAACTGTTCGGATTGTTAATCTCACAACATAACCTCAAACGCATTAAGTTTAAAATAGCGATTCTCCCCCGTTTCATAGAAAAAAAGGGGGAAGGGATGGGGGAAGAAAGTCTTTTCAAGGCTCGCATAGTAAATAGACAGACTATAGCAATACTCCTCCAAGTTATTTTTCGAACTCTTTTTACATAAGTTGACTGAATAATATAAACGTTTGAAATATAATTGTGTTAGCATTCTGATTTACTAATTTATGCTTTTTTTTTATTATGTAAAGGTATTAAATGACCATTTCAAGTCAATGACCATTTATGTTTTAAGTGGCTTTCACGAAAAGGCAATTGGGCTATCACATTTAAAGCTATGCTCAGCTGGCTTTTTGTCAAATACACTGCGTAACAGCTCGTCACCATGCTCTTTGAAAAGTGACACTAATAAAAAGTAAGTTATTTCTGTTTTATTTATAATAATGATTTTTAGTTATTTTACATTGGCTTGTCTCATAAAACTGAACAATTGGTTACTTATGTTATAGAGAAATATGGTGTAACCTTAGCCAAAATTCTCTGTGCATTAAATTACAGTAGTAGGTGGTTGAAAAACCCCATAGGGGAGAAAGTCTCGCAATAATAAAGTAATGAAGTATTGCATGAATGTAAACTGTCTCGAATCATAGCTATAACTGTTGCAAATTGTATTTGAAAATACAACCTTAAAGCTTTTTACATGTATATGAAGTAAAATAACTTAACTCTGAAAAACCTACATTAATAGTAGTAAACAGTGCTTTAATCTTTTATTTAAATATTCCCTTTTTCTCCTAATACATTTCGGTTCTTCATCTCGATAATTGTGTTCATTGACAATATTAAGAATTTCTAGATTCCGAAAAGAAATTGTAATAAAATTAAGAAGAATATTAATTTATACTAAAATATGTGTCTCTCAATTTTGTTCAAAAAAGTTTAATTCATACCTTAATGAGAAAATCCCATTTATTTATTTAATCGCGATTTTTTTTTTTGAATTCTTACAACAAAATTCAAAGAATAAATAAATGTAGATTTAACAAAGTCAAAAAAGTAAAAAATAGGTTTAAACTTAACCTAAATTTGGTTAAATATTGCTGAAACCAAAATTTGTTGCTCAGTTTCGTCCTTTTATAAGTCATTTTTATTAGTTGGGAAGTTAACAAAACAATAGTTTTTAACTATTAACTTTGATGAGACGTAACTAATTGAATTTCGTAAGTTTGATCATCCTTTTTATATTTCTATTTTGTTCATGTAATAGTAACTATGAAAAAATTTAGCATAAAAATTTAATCGTGCCATGGACAAAGGCTAAAGTGGGCTAGTATTTGAATTATAAATTTTGAATAAATAGTTCCAATAATATTCAATGGTTGTAACCTACATGTTGCTAAGGCTTGCAAAAAAAAAATGAACCTCTATATTTGTTATTCATACTAGAATTATTATTTAACGTAGATTTTTTTAAATGAGATTTATTTAACTAAAAATGTATTATTCTCTATGATAAACTTATATTTCATTAAGTCGACATTAAAAATTAAAACAAATGACGGGAGAATAGGATGTAATACGTGTCACAAAAGTAAAACACTTGTTAGTACAAAAGAACTGCACTTCTCATACTAAATATTTTTACACTGTTTTTGATGATACAGTAGTCCAGCACAAAAGTTTATGCACATCGAAAACATTCTTAATAAAATCCGATTTATTAGTTAAACATTGATGTTATCATTACAATAAATGTATTTAATAAGTCAAGTTCAAAGATAAATACAAAACAAAATTAGAAAATATAATAAAAAATATCGTAAGCCCTTTTCGAATATGTGCTATAAAAGTTTAGGCGCATTTAATTTGATGAAAATTTTATGAGAAACGGGTACAAAAAGTAATTTTACTTTTGCTACATCAGGTTTAACGTAATATTAAATGTAAAAGCCGCATTAAAAAGATTTTTTTAATTATAAAAAATGCAGCTTTTTTAAACTTGTAAGATATTCATTCCCCACAAAGTTAATTTGTAAGATAATTTATTATCAATAAACTATTTATTACCATGCAATATCACGTTCCAAAGTGAATTTTTGAAACTTTATAAACTAAACTTTTTTTGTTTAAAATTGCTTTAAACCTTAGAGTAGCTACAGTAAAACTTTTCCTCGGTATCTTTTCGTATATAGTTTGCATCAAATTAATATTTTTGCCGATACGTTTGTAGCAAGGATGCAAAAATTTCAAACGGGTGAATTTACTTTGTTTTACTATTTGTTTTAGTTTATTAATTTTTTGCATTAGTTTTTTTAATTAACAATTGCAAAAATACAACTTTGAAAAAATAACATAGGACTTTAATTAATAAATATGACGTTTCATAATTTTCGATGTGCATAAACTTTTGCACATGGACTTTAAATCCTTGTTTTTTTATTTAATAAAAAATACTGTTCAGGCACTTTAAGAATATATTTAATGTCATTTTAAAAACAGCTGTACACTTTCTCCATGTTTCTTCTTAGGATAGGGAACATTATATGTAATTCTCAAGACGAACTGAGTACACTCTTAAAACAAAAGAGTGAAATCCACTCCAGTAGGAGAAGTGCATTTTCGACACTGGAAAAGAGTGAGTATTAACTCAGACTGAGTTAAAATCACTCTTTTTGGAGTGATCCTGTCGGAGGTTTAACACACAAGGGATCCAATCCTCTGGAAGAAGTGCATTTTCTAGACTGGAGGAGTGAAAATTAACTCAGACTGAGTTAAAATAACTCGTTCGTTTTAAGTGTATGTTACAGAATTTAAATCTATTTTTAAAGCGAAGCAAGGCATCTCATCTCTTGGGCCGAGCACATTTTGAATATAAGTTTGCAATGTGTTAACCTTAAAATATTTGAATTCTTATTTTTATTGTTTACCATCAACCTAGGCGGAACAGTTTGAGACAATTGCTTCGTGATGACGTGTTCCCTTCGCTAAAGACGCAACAGTAAAAAAATGATAACGAAAAGTTGACGCGAAAAAAGTAGAGCAAAAAATAAACTTGTTTTAAAAAAGCAGATAAACTATATAGCAGTTCAAAAGTAAAAAAAAAAAATGTATAGGGAGAAGTTTCTTTTTTAAAAAAAATGGAATAAGGATTATAAAATTTTCCTCGGTTGTGATTTTCCCCTTTGAATTGCAGTGATAAGCAGACTGCGGTTAGAAGCTGATAAGCGCAAAGAAAAGCCGAGGTAAGTCCGTATCCGATCATGCAGAAAAATCTCCCAAGTTTCGTTCCTGGCTTTGGTTATTATCATCGTCAAGATACCAGGCTATTGTAGCCACGACAAAGCAGCAATATAATTCGTCATGACCTTGTCAATAAATTTCTAACTTTCTCCATTAATGAAGAAGCACGCTGGCGTTTTTATCTTTAGAGGTCCCCCTTCTTTTAAAATAAAATAAAAAAAAGTAACTCGAGTAAAAGAAAAGAAAAAATAACGGAAAGGGTGGGGGAAAAGGTCTTTCTTTTTAGTCTTTTGTAGGATTGCGCATGGAGTAAATCATATACTCCGACTCAGTTTGCAGTGTCAGCATTGAATCCATTTATCTTGCCAGGGACGTTTTGTAGATTTGGATTGCATATTTTTTTGAAAGCTCCACTTTGTACGAGCTATCATTTGATACTGAGAAAATCCTTTTAAAGTTAAAAAAAGGAATATGTGCGATTGATATGTACTGTAGTTTCTATTTAGTATTTTTTCATTTTCTTTAATCAAAGTTATACTTAATTTTTCTGAAAACTTTTTATCTTGTTTGGTATTAGAATATTTCCTTACCGTAGGGAATTTCAAATGTTTGAGATTTAGCATTAAGAAAATTCTGAAAAAAATATTCTGTAAAATACTTTATGCAAGTATAAATTTTAATGCAAGTTGAAATATCAAGCTAAGTACTTTTGCATTTTCTTAAATCATCCATAAAAAAAAAAACTTGAAAGGATAAAACGATTTAACGTATTATATAATTAAACCACAAAAATTTCTTGAGTAAAGAGCAGTTTCTCCAAATTAATAAACCTTTAAATTGGAAATGTACTGTTTTCAAAATTATAATGTAGGCTAACATTGAATTTGTAATAAATGTGCATGTTCTGGTTTTCTTCAATATGTTTAAAATAATAAGTACTTTGATCATTTTTTTCAATTATCACCCTTATTGATAATATATAGTCAGAAATAAGTTTTTCTTTGCATACTTAATTTTATAAAACTTAATTAAAAGGAATTCATTAAAATATTTTTTGGCTCGCATTATTTCCTATCGCACTAAACATTTATAAAACTAAAAATTAAATAAAATGGTGTTAAAATAAGCTAACCTCCCTTATCACACATCTCTCGCATTCCTATATTATTAATTTTTATAATGGTTCCTTCATAATTACCCATTTAAAATAGGAACACCTGACTTAATGTCTGCTCCCTATATTTTTATCAGTACATCCTTTAATTTGTTTACCTTGAATATTGGTCTCCAGCGTTCACCGTAGTTGTTAAATCTCTGGTATTTCCGTACACCAACCACAAATTAATATTACACAGATAAGGGAGCAATTTTAATCGTTGATTCTTCCTTGGAAATCCAATATTAACGAAATTTCAATTCGATAACAGTCTGATAGCCTTCTGTTTTATGTTTGCCCCAGCTTGCGTTAGTCCCGCCATTGGAATCGGTGTTTTTATCAATTAATACCCCTAAAAAACCCGAATTAATACCCCCAGTATACTTTGAGGCCTTTAATTCAATGATTAAGGCCGGCTCTGAGCGGAAGCATTATTATCGTTACCTTCGTTGCTAATCAATAAGATACCAGAAAGAATGATTATCATTTTACTGGTCTATTGTAATTGAACTTTTCGGAGTAAGGATTTTAGGTTTAAAAAAATATTTCTGGATTTTTTTTAAAAATTAAAAATTGTGGAAGAAACGGCATTATGCGTTTCCGTAAGATAGTCTGGTATTATTTTTTCTCTTAAATATAAAAAATACAGACAACAGGAAATGCTAAGGTTAAAATTGGATATCAATCAAAATTCGCTTGCTGATTGCGTTAATGATCCTGATTAATATATTTTTTTAGAACCGAGTTTCAGCATAATCATCGTTTAATGCCGAATGCTTAAAATTGCCGATAATATTTTCCATGATTGGAGCAACTAAATTTTTTTTTGGTATTAAAGTTGAAATTTACTAATCTCCCTGGTTTTAACAAGGATTAATACGTTACATAACAATAAGCCAAATGGGGAATTAAAATAAATTAATGATTAGTATTTAAATTAATCAATTATAGGAAAACGTGTTAAAATAAAAATCTTTAATATTCAATTACTTCAGCCAAAACACTTTTAATATATTTTATAAATGAAACTTCGATATATTTGATTTTTTTTTTCATGAGTCTTGTATAACTTTTTTTTGTTGCGTTTTACCCCATGCTCTTTTGAAAGTATCTATTAATGTTCATTTTTTAAAGAGTAAATATGATTAGTAAAAGTAATTCAATTTTTGATGTAAATATGGAAAATCTTGAATTATATAAATGTTTTGATTGGGGTATAAGATATTTAGGTATTGATTAGGTATTAAGATAGGTTTCCACACATTAAAACGAAAGTGTAAAATAAATTTTAATATGGGAGGAATTTCAATATTCGTACAAGAACCTAGATGGTTTATTTTTATTTTCTATAATATATATAAACTTTTACTTGATTAAACGTTTATTTTTTTGTATCGAAAGGTAACTTGTCATACTTACCATAACATGACTTACCATATATTTGTTGGTGTAAGCTTCTAACTCTATAATTATTTAGTTATACAATGCGCTAATTTTATACAGAAGTATACATTTGTAATTTTACCTAAAGCCTGTAAATGTTCTTAAGCTTCAGAAAAAACGATTAGTCCATGAAAACTTATATAAAATCACAACATTTGGTGAAATGTACTTTTCAAGTGTTTTTCAGTTTTATTTCAAATCGGTTTTAAGTAAAACTGAAATTTAGGACAATACCTATAACTACCTATTTGACTGAAAAAAAATAGAATTAGGTTAATGGTAGATACCAACGGATTCTGCATTGACCCGCGTCGTATTTTTTTTACTCGTATTTAGATTTCAAGGCTTGTTCCAAGGTTGAGTCAAGAAAAACATTAAATAGACTGTGGTTCAAAATATAAAAAAATTCTGACCGGAAATAGGTGTGGGAATCGCAAAAGTTGGATAATAAAAGCAGATGATCAAAATTTGCGGATATATGTTTGACGTGGAATGAAAATATACAAAATTTAAGGTAAACATATGTGGTTTAGTTTGAGACGGAAATAAACATAAAAAATTTTCTTATTTGTAGCTACATTGTTTGATCGATTCAACAAAACTAAACACATTCTAGACGGTTTATTTGTAGCAATTATTAAAATATATTTCATTTCAAGTGTACACAATACAACAATTGGTAAATAAAAATCAGTATTCTGTATTTCAGAAATATATTAAGATTTTCAAGTATAAAATAAACGTCCTGTAGCTCTTGTGCGACGCCTAATACAATCAAACCCAATAATAAATCATATACATTTCTCATACATTTATGACAAATTGGATACCTTACATTCAATCATTATATATAATAAGCCATTGGTATACGGCTAATTCCCTGTAAGTGTAGTGTAAGTCACAATTTAAGAGGAGATTAAACGCTTTTTCAATTTGATTTTTTCAAATTAAACAAAACAAGTCACACTATTTGGTTTTAGTAACTGTAGATCAGCTATTACATTAAAAAAAAAGTATTGTTTAAAAATTGCAGTGATAACAAAATTTTACACGTGACTTACTCTACAGAAGGATAATTTTGCATGGAATTAATCATACATGATAAACCAATATATAGCTTTTCTTTAAATAGAAGAAATTGTACTCACTGTAAATAATTTTGGTGTATCTTCACACCAAAAATGGTGGCAACAAAGTAGCCACCAAAAGTGGTGTAAGGTAACACCACCAGTAAATCGGTGTAATGAACACCGATAATTAACTGGTGTGTAGAAACGCCACATTTGGTGGCTACTGTGTTTGCCACCATTTTTGGTGTGATAAAACGCCACCAATGATTTGGTGTGCTAAACACCTAACGACCTAACATGGTGTTCTGGTACTAATTTAAGAATCAAAAGGATTAAATGGTTATTTTTTAAAAACACTTTTTGGTGAAAAACTGATTTCTTAGAAATCCTGAACAACAAATTGTGTAACTTGAGTTGATTTGCGACTTGAGTTGAACTCAACGAGGATACCTTTATCCATGCTACCAAAGATAAAATGAAAATGTACACATTATTAGACAAAAACATAAATAAAAAAAATTAATGTTTAGAATATTTAACTTAAATTAAAGATATCAATAGGGTGGCCAGACATTGTTTAATTTGTTACTCAACTATCTATATATCTGTAAAATTGTGCAATTAAACTTAGTTTAATTATTTTATAGTTTTTTCAAACAAAGCGTAAATAAAATATCAGTTAATAAAAGTGTAATGATGATATCATAATCGAAAAATTAATCACTGAAATAATTCAGATATCAATGAGTTAAATGACTTATGGGAAAATACTGTAATTATACTTATCATTTCAATATCTTTTAATCATATATACTAGCGCACACAAAAAATATAAACACAGCCCTAATTTTCTCGTTTATCCAGAATTGCTATTATTGAAGTTTTAGTTAAATTATTCAGTAGTAATTCAGTTATCTATATAAAGAAGAAATATAATTTTGCCGCTTACTTTGCATTTTCGGCAAATAAAAGCACACACGCACGATTTACCATCATCAAAATCAAAACCATGGTGTTGTTTAGGGCTAATTGAATACAAACACACAGACAATCCTTTAAAAGTAATAACTGCACGCTGAAATAAGTTTTCTATCTAACAAAATTTTTAAAGTAAGACTCAAACCATGCACATCACGAATAAATTATCAAAACACAGCTCTAATTTTCCTGTTTCAACCAAAGAATTGCTAGATTGGTTCGATCTGTAACACCAAATTTGGTGCTTCGTTTTCAAAATGTCGTCGAAAGGCTACATTCTTGGTGAATGTTAACACCATTTTTTTCTAAAGTTTAAATAAAAACCATTTTGAGTGAATGATAACACCTATGTTGGTGCGGACACCACAAGTCGTGTATATTTACACCTTATATAGCATTTCATAAACCCAAAACAAGTGTATTAATACACCCTAGTTTTTACAGTGCTGTGAAACAATCATCCAAAGCTCTAATATTCTTACAGCATGCACATATTTTTTTAATTTAGCTTACATCGTAAAAAAATATAAATATGTTCAAATATAATAATAAAACCAAGCTGATTTTTTTTCAGGATTGTGGATGGACGGGAGTAAGTAAAAAAAATTGAAATGAAGAATTAGAAGCTGGGGAAAAAAAGAGTGCACGACGAAAATTTGAAAGATTTTGGACAAAGGTAAATTTTCTTAGTTAACAGCTACTAGGAACAAATATTATGGTTAAACCAAGCACACATATTTTTTTAACAGTGTAAACGATAAAAGGTTTGGTTTGCAGGGGGAAACAATTATTAACATTAATACCCTGTTGTAAAACGTCTCTCCAAGGATGAGTATGCTGTTCCAAATTACGAGTACCTTTATAAATAATATTTCTGTAGGTCTAGTGTTTTTTTAATTTAACTAAATCGAGATGCTGCTAAAGAAGATGAAAACTACATAAAATTTTTGAGAAAAATAGCATTCAAGAACATTAAACGGCCTTTTTAACAAAGAAGTAACATCTCTAAATAATATGATTATTTTGCTTAAAATATCAGTAACAGACTTCCACGAACAAACAAAAGATGACACGAAAAAATAACGATATTATACCTAGCTAAAGAAACAAGAAAAAACCTTCTCTTACGAATGTAATTCTACATCTCCAACAGCATATTTTCAAAACGTATCAGACATATCACGAGCAATTAAAGGATGTCATGGTAAAATAATGATATTAATAAATAGTATTACGATTTAAAAAAAATAACAGAATTTTAGTATAACAAACTTCTTCACTTCTTAACATTCATTAAATATAAACAGGAAATTTTCGTAAAAAACTACTATGTTGCCTAACGTGTGTCGCCAATCCAACTGACTTCCACTACCCAAACGAAATGTCAAAGATAAAATGATATTAAAACACAGCTGAAAAACTTATCTATACGGAGAGAGTTAGAAGGGAGTAAGAAAAACTTGAACTAAAAAAAAAAAAAAGAGTGGGCTACAAATTAAGAGGGATTGTCACTATTGTCAGTCCCATAGCGCTGATTGCATTAGTTTTGGAATCAACACTTCCTCGGAAGTATTGCTTTGCCATGTTAGCTCTTTTTACCCAGTATTAAAAATAACATCAAAATGAAACAAAATTTAAACGAAAATGTTATCTAGTTATTTAATTATATATTTTTGAAGTTTTAAAATGCCAAAATATGCAGCAGATGACAACACTATTTTATAACTTTATCAATTAATAATTAAATAAATGGGTATTATTATTTTTTTAAAATTTTGTTTTAAATTGATTTTTGGTGATTCCCATACCTAGTGAAAATTGGATAACATGGCAAAGCAATTCTTTTGCAAAAGTTGTGATTTCAAAAGTAACGCATTAGCTCTATGGGACTGACAGTTGCTCTTAAAATACTGTAACGAAAAGATGTTTTTTAATTAAAATTGAATACTTCTATTTATTAATTGTAATGATTAATAAAAGTGAATAAGTAGTACCTATTCTTAAAATACTAAAAATACTAAAATTTCGGTACACACTTTTTTTTTACTTTGACATATTTAAATAACTCAACCGAATCCCATAAACTAACAAAATATGCCTAAAAAGTAATGATATTAATACCTAGATGCAAATCTTCTCTTCGAATGGAGTAAAGTAGACTGTAAAAGGACTTGAAAACCGAGAAATAGAGGTCTTAGAAAATTTAATATATTTACCAACATTCTAATTTCAAGATTATAATGAGGCAAATTTAGGATTTTACATAACCATAGTATGATAAGCATTCTTAATTTATCAAATATAATTAGAAATTTTTCATAGAAAAACTTTTCTTCAACTCCAACGGTTGGGTTGAGCATATATGTTGCAAAACCTATCCGACTCCAGCGATAAAATATTAATACCCAGCTGCAAAACTTCTATACGGATCGAGTAAAGTAGAGAAAAAAAATTAAGGCTTATAAATAGAGTAAGCTAGTAAAATTAATTGGTTGGTTGACATATATTTTCAGGTTTGTGTGCCAAAATTAAAAGGTTTAAACCATGATTATAACTTCAAGATTTAAGTTAGAAAATTTTCGTATTTCAATAGCTTACATAACTTAAAATAAACATTCCTTATTTCTGAAACATATTCCGAAATTTCCATACAAAAACTTTTCTTCATCTAGAACTTCATATATGCCCAACCCAACCGACTCCCACGAGCAAGCAAAAGTTGCCACGATAAAATAATGATATTAATGCACAGCTGAAAAACTTCTCTACAGACAGAAAAAAAGCATTGAAGAGCGAAAAAAAGAGTGATCTATGAAAAATTAAACACTTTCTAGAATAATTATAATTTCCAGATTTTAATTAGAGAATTTTAGAATTTTACATAAATTTAGTCTAACAAACCATCTTAATTTCTAAAACACAGTACGAAGATTCCATTCGAAAACTTTTCTTCAGCATCACATTTACCCTGCCCAACCGACTCCCACGAGCAAACAAAAGATGCCACGATAAAATAATGATATTAATACCCAGCTGAAAAACTTCTCTACAGACAGAAAAAAATGCCATGAAGAGCGAGAAAAAGAGTGATCTATGAAAAACTAAACGCTTTCTATAATAATTAAAATTTCAAGATTATAATTAGAGAATTTTAGAATTTTACATAAATTGAGTATAACAAACATTCTTAATTTCTTAAACACAGTACAAATATCAAATTCGAAAACTTTTCTTCAACATCATATTTACCCTACCCAACCGACTCCCACGAGCAAACAAAAGATGCCACGATAAAATAATGATATTAATACCCAGCTGAAAAACTTCTCTACAGACAGAAAAAAATGCCTTGAAGAGCGAGAAAAAGAGTGATCTATGAAAAACTAAACGCTTTCTATAATAATTAAAATTTCAAGATTATAATTAGAGAATTTTAGAATTTTACATAAATTGAGTATAACAAACATTCTTAATTTCTTAAACACAGTACAAATATCAAATTCGAAAACTTTTCTTCAACATCATATTTACCCTACCCAACCGACTCCCACGAGCAAACAAAAGATGCCACGATAAAATAATGATATTAATACCCAGCTGAAAAACTTCTCTACAGACAGAAAAAAAAGCCTTGAAGAGCGAGAAAAAGAGTGGGCTAAAGAAGTAGAGAAAGTGGGGAGTCGCTGAAAAGGGAAGCCAGATAGCTCCACGTCTGATAGATAATAATATGAATGAGCTTGAAGGGACTTTCTGTTTCGCTGTCGACGACACCGTTGCTTCCCCCGTCTTGCACAACAGATATGGAGAACGAAGAAAATAATAGTGTGGGATTGTAGACTTGTTTAACTCATGAGGGATGCAGACGTATCAATCTGTCAGATAGTAAGGTTTTATAGCTGCATTTTTTCTATTTGAGTTATAATTTTACTAAATTCTAAAATTGGAAGAATGGTTGAGGAATCATTTACAATCATCTGCTACAGAAATATTACTAAAGAAATTCAGTTATCAATAAAAAAAATATTTTTATAAAGTGAATACAAGTTTGCACTCACCTTCAATTTCTTCATTTTCTGCTGGCGCGAAGCTGAAATAATTATAATTTCTAATGCACCTTTTTTCTCACTTTTAATTTCCCCCTTCCATCAATTTTGATTCATATCTGTTTATAACATCTTACCCATGTATAGAATTAAAATAGTGCTTGTTTAACAAATAAATTAAATTTCCTCGTATTCTGACCCTTCGCTGAAATTAAAAAATATCACAGTTGTTTAATGATAACGATACAGGAAGGAAATGTGTGGCTAGAGTGCCCAGTCGGTACGGTGCTTGTTTTGAATGCGAAAGGTCCCAGGTTCGAGTATGGGCTTTGCCGATACAACTGCTAACCTTTAAGCAGTGAGTTCAGCCGATGAATAATAGTCCCGAGTAGAGGGATAGAGAGCCCTATAAATATGCTTTGAAGTCCCGATGCTCCTGGTTTCACCTTTTGAATGTTGCGTTGGTTGGCGGCTCGTCACAATTGACTCCCGTTACCAATAGCCCTCATACAGCTCTAGTTCGACGTTAATTCAGCTCAAGAACTAATAAAAATACTCTAATACACACACAAAACAAGCGTTCTTTGAAAGTCTCCTAAATAGCAGATCCCGAATAAGAGATAGGGGCTCTACCGGGGACAGACATCCAACATAAAAGAAACATGTAGGATGTGCAGTTCTTAGTCTTCCACGATCCTGCCATGATTTGATTAGTGCAAAAAAAGTTGCGGGGAAAAACTAACATAAAGATAGTACCAAACCACAAAACGCTGCTTTCCCCCTTCCTTTCCCCCCAATCTGTATAATATTTTCTTAAAAGAAACCCAGTTCGATATATTTTACGTTTTTTCCGCTCCCCGCTGCGTTATTTTTTTATATGGTTTTAAAGACTGATGTAGCATGTTGTTATCGTCGCGTAGATTCCTTTGTTGAAACTGAACACAGTAGGGAACAGTTGTATTATTTGGATCCTTTTTCATTTTTTTTTATTTTTTATTTAAAAAAAATCAGTTTGTTCTTTCTATCTTTAGGAGTTGTATTTGAAGCATGCAAAAATGTTTGTGAGAGTGAAAGTTTCTTTTTTTTTTTAGAAGAGAAAAAGATTTACTAGCAGCGAACTGTGAACTTTCTGGTGGTAAATTCTATAGAAGACAGTTTTGTACCCGCTGTGGTGCTTTAACTTTAAAAATTTGAGGACAATGTTTTAAAAAAGAAGCCGTATATCTATATTTTGTTATTTCATACCGTTTTATTAATTTATAAGTCTCATAAAATGCGTTAAAACCAAAAGAGTCAGGTAAAATTGGATGTTTGACGTTTTAATTGTGTTGAAAATTTTAAAAAGTATTCTTTATGTTAAACTAATACACATAATTGTATGTGTAACGAATAAATTAAACTTTACAGTAATTGCATTGTTGTCCGAACATAATATGTAATTTGAACGAATAATTTCGTTCTGCAAATTACCATCAAATGCCAATAAGCACGTTTTTGCAAATATCAAAGCTATTCATATAGAAGCATGTATTTGATTTTTTCCTTATCATTGTCTACAGTAATAGTATCTACATACAATTGTTCAGAATCCATACAATACGCATGAAAACTCAACAATTTAATTGATGTAATTTTTATTAAATGCATCAAATTATATATTATAAACATAGTGTAGTTAGAGTTTTATATTAGTTTTGTATCAGCTAAATAAAAACAAATGTAGGTAAAATATTTGCAGATGAAACTACTAATGAAAAGTTTCGTTAATTGCTAAAGGTCAAAAAGAGATTTAAAAAATAGTGATAATTAAAATAATTTTCTATTTACTAGTATAACTATATGCAAATGACTTAATTACTGTAAGTGGTTCTAAAATACGACGCCCGTCGCCAATAGCCTTAGTGTAGCTCTAGTGCGACGATAATTCAAACCTAACTAACTAACTTAATTACTGTAGTAGATAGTTATAAGATAATCACAGTACATAAATGCCACACGAATAATCTTCTCTCGATATGGAAAACACGTATTGTCATTTGATGAACATTTCCTCTGTACTAAATTATTGATTCATTCAAAGTATATATTTTCATACAGAAACTCAGTTAAAATCAAATTGGATTTAATATTTTCATACACAATAATAAAAAGATTGAAATAAAAGTAATTTTCATTTCTTACGGAGTGCCACATAGCACATTTTTATAGTCGCATTACATAAAAGTGCCACAAACACCCATATGTATGTGAATTTATTTTGCTCCTGGTCATTCCCGTGGCAAAAGTAGTAAATGACTTTGAAATTCGTGCACATTTAGATTTTCTGCAATTACAAGGATAAATATTCCTGCATGCCAATGTCAACTACACATCGTGCAACATTTGGTCAGTTTTCTTTAGTTTGAATTCACTGGAATATACAGCAATTTGGTTCTATCTCCACAAGAAATTTTGCCGGTCACAAGTTTAGGAAAACCCATTATTTTTTAATTACATTGAATTTGTGACGATTTGAACTTTGTTCCAAGCAGACGATTTATTATTACAACTTGTACTATTGAACCAATAAAACACGAAATATACTTACTGCGATGGTTCACTTTTGGCACAAAAATTAGTGATTATGAAAGATGGTTCGGTTTTTTTTTTTAAACAACGGAGGACAATCTTTAATCTGGACCCCCAAAACTCTCAGAAAAAGAACTTTTCAGTCATAAATAAAACAAAAAATATGCCTAACGGTTCTAAACAAAGAATATATTATAATTTTTTTTTCTAAAATTAAAAATTTTAACTATCCCAGCCTCCCCCCCCCCCCCCCCTCCCCCGATTTAAAAAAAAACCTCTTAAGTAACAAATAAACTTATTTTAAATAACGTTGAAACTTATTTAAAATTAAGTGAAATAAATTAAATAGTATTAAAAATACACAATTAAAGCAATAAGTTACTTACCATCCCGTAAAGTACTTTATACGAGAACTATTTTGCACATTTTAGTGAAAAGCGATAAAAATCCTGTCGGTTATTTTTTCTGCATACAATGTAATAAAGTAAAGAAACAACATTGGGGGGATAATTCTTACTTGTTTTAAGGAGGCTAAAACTTGGTAAGCTACCTGCATTTTCACCAGTGCTGCAAAGTTAAATTTTCTTCTCGTAAGGTATTTCTTAAATTGTTTTCAAAAAACATAATTTTAAATAAAAAAAATGTGCACTTCATATGGAGTATGATCTTTAACTAGTTAGATATACCTTATTTTCTGTAAAGTGTTATGGAGAAAATTACGATAAAATCTGGTACTTTCTTCTTAACTTATGTTTTATGAAATAACTTACTCAAACATTTTCATACCAACCCTCCTCGTCAACTTTATACCGAGAGTTATTGAATATACTTCCATTCTTCCAAGAAGAATCGAATACTTCACCTAAACTTAAGCAAAGAACGGGAACTTGGGAAAGATATTCAACGAATCTGCGGCGGAGCGATAAAATAAAAATGGAGGGCATTTTAAAAATGTCAAGTATGCAGGGGCTCTGCGAATGATGTGCATAGCCCTAGCGAACTATCATCAGTTTGCAGGCAATCAGGTTCGGTAGGGACAAATCGATGTAGTTGTTCAAGGTCTGCTGGACATGGAATGTATGGTGCGGAGGAAAGTTACATTAATCTTCCAGCAAACGAACTTTCCACTTCCCTAGATAACTTGCTCAAGAATTCGCCAATCACAAACTTTTCAAAACTTCCGCCTTTAAAAACGCATTCTTGGGGAAAAAGAAATTAAAACATACGTTCACTTAACAAAAAAAGCTCGGGAGAGGTTATTTGGAGGGCTTGATTTAATAGTGGTATGATATCTCTTTGGGAAAAAAATGAGTTATTGATATTGTATTGAAACGTATGGTGTAGTGATGCTTCTGCTATGGTAACACAGTGGAAGAAGCCCCACTTTTCAAAAAACAGTTTTAACTACAAAATAGCTCTTAAAATCACCTGCCTGTCTAAGAATTGAAAGGAAATTAAGTATTTGAACAACTATTTAAGTATTTTGAACAACATCTAGCTAAACTAATCCCATAATAACATTGTATTGGTTATGACGATTTTATATTTGACTACATTTGAATAGGACGAACTTTTTTCCGCATTCAAATATCCTGCACGAACACCGACCGTATCTTAAAATGAATGCAGTTGTAAATGTGTCTAAAAGTGTGGTTGCACCACTTTTAAAATAACCCGTTCGATTTTTTTAGAGCTAGAGTGTAGATTCTAAGCAAAATTTCCCTTAAAAGCTTATATTTAAATGCGTTTACTTATTATTAGTATGTGAAAAGAAGGTTCAAAGAATAGAAGGGGTGTGTAGCGTTTGCTGCCCAAATTAAACTTTAATGCGCGCCATTATTTTAGGCTTAGTCATCACTTTTAACGGTGGATTGGATTACGCGGCGTGTTTCATATGCGTTAAAGGAATTTCGCCGGAACAAGTGGATTTTCATAGAGAGGGTTTTGGCAACCGCGAAATTAAAGGTGTAAGGGGTTTCGCAGTTCTTTGCTATTCAACACGTTCGGGAAGCAATTAAAGGGGAAATAAAGTGTTTTTCAATGCGATTTTTTTTCTTATGCTTTGTTAGATACAAGCGCATGATGGAGGTTTTTTTTTTGCAGTGTAAGCCAATATTGCGGGCATAAATAAAATTGGCTTAATTTTAGAAATTTAAATGAATGGGTGGGAAGGTTTCTTTACAAAAGTTTCGTACCTTTATTAAGCTTGAAAGCTTTTATTTAAAAGTTTGCCTAATCCTAAAGTTCTTATTTAATCTTTACAATTGTTTTTGACAAATCATTTATCAAAAGATAAGTTTAGCGGTGGTAAATCTTGGTCACTTTTGATGAAAGTCAAAATAATTAGAAAAAATTGAGCTAAATATTAACAATCGGAACAAGCTGTTAAATAATCCGAGGTAACTAATACTTAATCCGAACAAAATCAACCGGAAATTCTTCACTGTAGAACTTTCATGTAACGTTACTCTAGCTGCATGGAGTAACGCTGTACCAACTTTATAGAGTAAATTACCCAAATAAGGAGTTTTTATAGGGAGTTTAAAGAGATAAAAGGTGGCATCAAGCGCTAGCTAGGTTTCCAAAAGTTTTAGTAACGCTGTGCAGCACTGTTTTATAGTGTTAAAACATAACCTAATTACATTTTCTTGCAGCACAAAGATTTTTTCATAAATTTAAAACTTAAATTCGATTTCCAATTGTGAGTAAGAAAGACGGGGAATACTTTGATTTTGTGCATACACTGATTTGAGATACATTTTATGGATAAGTTTTGAAAATATTGGGACTGGACATTTTTAACACAACCTACGTGTCATGTTATGTAATTTCATGTTAAGTTTTTATTTTCTCTATCCAGTTTAATGTAAAAGGCCTTCTTTTCAAAAGTTATGCTGCAAATTTATAAATAATTCATTTAAAACTGTATCATAAAAAGTAACAACATTTTGTTGCTACACTTTTCAGTTTCTGAAGAGCAATGACACTTGTCTAGTCTATGAGATGTAGCTTTGATTCTGTATACTCACTGTTAAAAAAAACCTGAAATTTCAGGAGAGAAAATTACTGATTTTAACGGAACTTTCCGGTAACTACTGAAAACGGGTTTGTTTCTTCTGAAAACGGTTTTTCTTCTTCTAAAAACGGGAAATGTCCGTAAATCGAACCGAAAATGTCCGTAAAGAGCGGAAACGGAATTTTCCCGTTTTTAGACGCGAAGTGTTACAAACAATGGCGGTTTATTGAAGTTTAGGCCTAAACATAAAAATCCATAGCACGTATACAAGCAACTCGAAATTTAAATTTTGCCTTTCAGAACATAAATTGCATGTTTTTAATAGCAAAACTGATTGTCTTTATTAGAATATGTAAGTATTGTAAAGATAGAACAAAATTATAAATATTGTTTACTATTGCAGCTGCTTTTTAGTCCAATTTACACTACGTTCTTGAATTGAGCTTTAGCGCAGTCAAAGAATGCTTTGTTTTCGCAAACTTCTATCAAACAGTTTGATAAAAATAGTATAATAAAAATGCAAGCAATATGTAAAGCAAACATTTCTTGCTGAAAATACGATTAGAACACATTAAATAATTAAAAATAGTTTTTTAAAGCAACTTTAAATATTTGTAAATCGTTTGGAAAAACTTTTGAAGATTGCATGGTACTGCTCAACTCCTCTTTTATGCAAAAAGAATAATTCTTTTTTTCGTTTTCTCTCGATGATTTCGACAGAATCAGCATGTGATAGAATATGGATTAAAAGGCATATTAAAAATTGTAAAAAGTTGTGAGATAATGTTTCGAGCCAACTTAAAGAGGATGATTTTAAAACATACATTTTGTTACGACTTTTTACCGGCAGCTGAAATCGGATTTAGAATTTGTTGTACAGAACTATTATGACTACAGATGATGTCTAACTGAAGAAAAGAAAATAAACATGTTCGAAGTTATACTGCAGTGAAAAGCCGGGTGTCAAGCATCTGCTCATTACTTTCGTTTTCTAACAAAAGGAAACCGTGGTTTTCGCTGTATTATTTCGAGGTCTTATCACTTAAATATGCTAGAATTTCAAACTTAATGCCACGCAAAGTGTATTTTAAAAATATGTGTGCTGGAAATAGTGAAACTACATTTTTTGTTGGAATTATTTGGATTATTATGTTAAAATTATTAAGGTAAGTGTCCCATCGTCGCATTGCTTGGTTCGATATTCTCACTTTCGATGTTTTTCACAGACGTAATGTTCAATCTTTTTCATATACAAGCTCAAAGTGTTTTTAAAATATGTGTGTTGGAAATTGTGAAACTACATTTTTTGTTGGAAATGTTTGGATTATTTTGTTTCAAAATTTAATCAAGGTAAGTGTAAATGTAATACTTTTTTCTGTTGAAATAAAAATGTTTTCTGTAAATTGCTTTGGTTTCTTATTCAACCGATACATATATATTATTATAAAATTATTTAGTTATTACTTGCTAAAAAAGAAAAACAGTATGAAAAACTTTAATCTCTACTTCTTTATGGTTAAAAGTATTATTTTTACAATGCATAATTTGTGTCTTAAATTCTGGTTATTAATCAAGAACGTTTTACATTGAAAGATAAATTTAATTTTTTGTATTATGATGCATTACATTTTTGAAACTTGCTGTTTTTCTTTCAAAGTAATTTTAATATGTAAAGTCAATGCGCTAAATCACTATAATTTAATATCTAACAGTTTGTTGCCTTTTAAAATAGTTTAATTATATATTATAGTTGAAAAAAATATGTAATTTTGACAATTATATTATACTGTAGATAATGGACTGGTTTTAAATTTATTTTTATATTCTACGGTGGATACGAGGGGAAATACAGGATGGCCCAAAAGTAGTTTAACAGTTAATGTTGTACCATTGGTAAGAACTTTGGCTTATTTAGAACAGGTATTTGACATAGTCGTGCTTAGTTTTAGTTACGACTTTATTTTAGCCAACCAACAAAACTAAGCACGACTATGTCAAATACCTGTTCTAAATAAGCCGAAGTACTTACCAATAGTACAACATTAACTGTTAGGCTACTTTTGGGCCACCCTGTACAAAATGGAAAATTTTAATAACGGAGAAATAAGAAACGGGACTTCTGTAAATATACGGGAAAATTCAAAATGGAAAATTTTAATAACGGAGAAATAAGAAACGGGACTTCTGTAAATATACGGGAAAATTCAAAATGGAAAATTTTAATAACGGAGAAATAAGAAATGGAACTTCGTAACGGGAAAATACTTAACGGAACGGGAAAAGCCCGGCAACTCAGCTGCCGGGCTTTTTCCTTCAAATTCAGTAATTTTTTTTAACAGTGCTCCATATAAAAATTCAAAGTATCAAATTAACTGTAACGTTTTTTAAGTGAACATATTAATTAAAATAGTATACCAATTAAAACTAGTTGGTATAAATTATAAAAATATATTTTATATAGCTTTTATTTAATACCATTAAACTTATTGTGAGAAATTTAAAACAAACAATTTATCATAATTATTAAACATCAAGAGTAATTAATAGCCTTTTTATTGACAGTTTACTTTCCCAATAGCGGAAAAGTACGAAACACCTGTTATGAAGACACCTAAAAAGGTTATAAATTTTAGTATTTTAACGGTTTGGACAAAAAAGGATTTAAGTCACATATTTTCTGTCGTTCTCATGTTGTTATACTTTTGTTTTAAAATCTAAAGTTGTAATCTTTTGTTTTAAAATCTTAAAGTGCAAATTGTTTGAAATAGAAGTATTTGTTCAACCATTTTGTTTGACAAATTATACATATACTATTTTTAGGCATTGTAAGTAAGTTTTTTTTCCTAATATCTTTGTACTGAAAGCTTATTGTGACTTAAACTATTTGTCTGAACAACATGAGTTATTATTTATTCAAACTGTTTTCTGTGTTCAATTTTGACTATACATACTGCATATTAACTTAAGTCTACAAATAGTGGTTTTAAGTTGAATACAGACTGGCATGATTGAATTAAAATATTTGTTTATAAATACAAATATTTAAGTAATATTAAATATAAATTGTGACTTACTTGTTTAAATATTACCCTTTTATTAAACCTCTAATGCATACTGTTGCCACATGGTAACAAGTAACATAATCCAATTATTAAAGTAGATCTCCCTCTCGACAAATATGTGTTTTTTCATCTATTACATTCCATTTTGAAGTTTTAGTTACTAATAATCTTCATAGATGCCAGTCGTAAAAGTGTATTCAAAATTAAAGAGTGGAAGTTATTAACTGTTGTGAAATTACGTCTTTGGTATTATACTCAAAGTATAATATTATTAGAACTAAATACAAATAAATTATCTTAAGAAAATAAGTATAGTTCAAGAGGATTATTTTAAGGTATAATTAGTAATGTTCTAATTATTTTTTTATCAAAATTGGAATTGTGTAGTTGGTTTTTGTCACATGGCAAAATTTTTAAAAATTAAAATTATTTAAATTTCAATTCAGTTAAATTTTTTCAGTATTTTTCCCATAATGTATGAGTATTAAAGATACAAGTATATTTTTTCGGGATGAAAAAAAAATCATGCATTACATTGTTTATAAGTAAGAGGTCTGTTAAATTCCTCCTGCAACGTTGTGAAATTGGACTTGCACTCTTCTGGCTCTGAGACCTGTAATTGTTCACTCCATTTCGTGCCAGTCTCCATGAATTTTTAAAAGAGTTGAAGTTTTAACAGTCAATTAAATGTCAGTTAAAACAAATGAGAGTTCTTATGATTCATTTTGTTCCATCTCCCACTTGGACAGAAGTTGTATTAATAGATTCCCAATGAAATAATAATTATCTTGCATTAATGTAAACAGGTGTCGGTAATTACAGTCAAGTACGTCCATGTTAATAAGGCCTGCAAAAACGCCGCTGCAATCCCCATGCGACAACAATAGATAGTATTGTTTTTCCATATTCCAGGCTAATTACGGAAATTTATTAGCTTTGTATCGCATTTTGTTTTAATTACTTGCTCTTAGGGCCCGCGAGAGATATCGGGTAGGGACGCTTTTTTAGTTCTTTATTTTGTAATCTTCTTTTTGCGATTTTTTTTTTTGTGCTTTTTTTCGCTTATCCTTTTGTTTTTCTGCTCGGGTTAATGATGCCTTTTGAACAGATAGGAAAATATGACTAAGTACTACGCTCGAGTATGACATGGGGGGAGCAACAGCAAACAAAACAAAACCTGCAAATGACTGGGGAGCCCTAATTTGACAAAAGTTCCTCAGGGTGATCCCAGAGTGTTGTATTGGTTTTTGCTGTCTTTAATATTGAGCTGCGTAGCACTTTGTGATGTGTCATAGGCTGTGTTTGGTGTTTTTGTTTACATGGACATTTGTTCTGAATAAACTCTTGGAATTGTTTCTAGTTTCATAATGTGCTTGAAAAAAACTTCTGTAGTGGTTAGTGTCAGCTTTGTTACATCTTGGGAATTAATAATTGGAAACATTGTTTTGACTTATCATTGCATGTTTTTTCATCGTATGCACAGTAAATGTTATTAAAATAAGTAAAAAATAATTATTTTGTTCATTTTAAAAACATAAATTAGCAAATATGTCATGTAAAGATTTTCTTCTTCCAGTTTAATTATAATTCCATTACTTAAAACAACCGCTTTTTAAAGTTGGTTAATAAAAACATTTGCTGTATTGCATGCACTTTTTAAAACTTATGCAGGATGGAGATAGGTAAAACTTGTAAGCAAGATACTTTTTATATACGAAAATAAGTAAGTAAAGCAAACATAAATAGATAATTTTAAATATATATAATTTAAAACGTATCTGCATGTGACAGAACTAGTTAGTATAACATGATTTATTGAAGTGAGAGTTTTTTAGTTTAAATTCCATGGAATTGAACTTATCTATTTTTATATCGTACTTATATATTTTTATATACATGTTTGAATTCAAGCTAGGAATTTCCAAGTTGAAACGCAAAAAACATTTTGATTTAAAGTTATTGAATATTTCTTTCTGTTATTTATAAAAAAGAAACCCATACATTTTAAAATCTAATATATTCCTCAACATATCGCCAATATGTAGTACGTCTTCTGATAGTGTGAAAAAATCTAAAATATTCGTTTTCGAAAAAAGATCTCCCCTAAAATTATTCCTCTGGATAAAACTTTGTTCAGTGATACTTCTAAAACCCTTTTACACAAGAAAAGGCGAAATCTTATTCAGCGGTATTCAACTTTGCAAGTACAAAAAAAAGCCAACAAAAAATGTCCCCTTTTCCAAACTTTTCCCCTGAATAGTGTTTATCAGTCCCAAACTTGTAAGACTTCATCTTATCGCCCTTTCGTGGTTTGCATACCGAATTCTTTTTGAAAAATCCCCTCTAAGAAATCCGTCAAGCCGTCTTCTTAGCGGTACCGTGACAAGAAGATACATTGCAGGCTTGATGAACTCTAACCTGAAGCTGTGCCGCAACATTGTAATTGCCCAACGTCGAGGGGATCCACGGAAAGAAGTTTACGTGGTCGACAATGTCTGTTAATAGAGTCTTGAGGCAGTCAAGACGTGTTAATTATTCAGAGGTGGCTTTCGCTTTTCAGGCGTGGGTGATTTAGGCTTCTGGAATGTACCCCGCGCAATTCCTGGAATTCTAATGCCCGGGCCTTTATAGATGTGTTTTGCTGGCTTCCCCTGCGCTGGGAAATTAGCTGTAAAACGACGGTTAATAGTGGTAACTTGGCTTTATGGTCGTGTCGTCATTTGTTTTACTTGTCACTGCGGGGTTGTCATTTTTAATCAGGGATAAGTAGGAGGAACATAATTCAAGAGGAATTCAACGCGTGGCTTTGAATATTTAAAGTAATTTAATATTTATGTTGCTTGGGGTAGTGCTTTGGTTTATTTTGTGTGCCGAATATTCTTTGTTAATGTGTCAATATTGGTTAGTAAAAGGATTAGTAATTAGTACTTAATAACTCTGAATATTGTTAATCCTTTAAATATTAATTTAGTTTACAACTTTATTTAACATTCCCATTTATTTAAATGGGTGATTCAGATAACTGACGATTACGTATAATTCTAAACTGAACGAGAAAAATTCTAATTATTGCTGTTTATCAAATGCAAATGTCAACTAAAATTAGTTTTATTTAACATTTGCCCATTGTTTTTATTTGACTCGGGGTCAACAAACTGCAGATTGACGGTATTTGAATAAAAAAAATCCATTTTAAAAACATTTTAAAGGTTTGCAACATTAGGCTATTATTCATTTAAAATTGTTTTAATTTATTATAATACGTTATTATTTTTTTTATTGAAATATATAACTTCTGCGTATGATGTACAAAAAAGCATTTTTACTTTAATTAAAACAAATGTCCTCCTTGCGTTAATTAAAAGTATACCTATTGATGATTGTGCCATGATGTATGTTTAAGAGTTAAATATTCATAAAAATTACACCACAACTTTTCCAAAATAATTGTGGACTTCGACTGCCAACCGCAATATAAATGCTAGAGGAGCTTTACTTAGTCAACACAAATATTTGAGTACAAAAGCAAAATGTAAATAAAGTTTGCGAACACAAGAACCTGGTAAGAATGTAAAACAATCTTCAATTTAAAAAGTTCTAGATAAAACCTAACAAAAAAAACTTTGCCGAATGTCAGTAAAAAAAATATATTGATGGAAAAAAAACATTTCCATTTCTTCGAAAATTCAGTGAAATATCTGCCTATTTGCGTGAGCATAAAATAAACAAAACTGGAATTCGTTTTCCTATTATTTACTTCTGAGGGAAAGAAATTTGCCGTTTTTCATTTACCCAGTGAGATGCATTTCGCAGGCTGCCGAAAAATAATCATTTCCCCCACTCTAAAATATATTTCCATAAAGCGAAAATTTCCAGTTAATCTCCCCCTTTTCTTAAGAGAAACCAATTTACAAATCCCTTTTCTTTTCACAGCCTTAACATTTTCTTTTCAAAGCTTTAACAAGAGTTTTCGCTTCCTATTTGGGGATGCTTCTTATTTATTAAGTGCGAAAAAGAACCCGCGGGACTTATTGATTGGGCTTGTCGGAACAAAGAATATTTATAGGTAAAAATAAAGGATCCTGGGAAAATAGATAAATAACGACATTTTTCCCGGTGACAATCCTTTCCCCCCTTTTTTTAAAATTATATTTCTTTAAAGCTGAAAAATCAAAAGATATAACCATCGTATTCACAGCTTTCCTGCCGCAACAAAAGGTAGAAATCTTACTTTTCACTTACCCAAAACCATTGAAAATTTCGATAAATGGGATTTTTTTTTACCGGGGAAAAATTGAAAAACTAAAAAGCCTTCCCCCCTTTTTAAATAGGGAAGGGGTGTAAGCTTCATAAACTTTCACACTCCTTGGGTATTAAGATCTGATTATGATAAATGGTTCGCAAGAAAGAAGGCAACTTTTTAAGTGAAAAAGCTCGGGGAAGGGGTTAGAACCAGAAATTGCAGTCACAGCGGTCGATCTGGAAGAGTTTTGACATTTCTATTTTAGATGAAGACAGCTTTTTTTTTATTTGTATAATTGATACAATGGGCTTCAAAGGAAATTTACGGTTTTTGGAGAGAAAGAAATTATAATTTTATTTTATCATCATGAAATATGCATAGCTTATAAATATCGCACCTTAAGAAGGAAAGTGACACTTCTACCATGAAAACTCAATCGAAGTAGCGTTACTTCTCCAGGTACAGTTTGACATATTCGTCTTTATACGTAATAGAGGGAAGCTTAACTTAAGCGACGCCGTTAAATAAAATATAAAAAATTGTACTATACTTCAATAATTAACAATAAATATAAAAGTAAGTTAAGTATTTTTCTTATTTGCAAATTTTCATAGTATCTGGACACATTAACATTAATCTTAACACATTAACCTTAGTCTTACTATGTAACACTGAAAAAAAAAAGTTTCATAGAAAATCCACGTTAATCTGATAGTTTAAGTACGTAAAACGGGTAATATGGTTTAGAGTTTTGGCATAGATTGATTTTAATTTTATTAAAACTATATTAGCTGTATGTAGTTTACATGATATCACATCGTTGTAGGTACTCAACATGGTATCATTGGTCAATGGACGATCACTTAACATATGTTCAAAATAACGTGGCTGTATTGAAATTCTATTAAAAGGTAAGAAATAAACCAGTGAACGACATTCCCCTAAAAAGACAAAAAAAAAACACTGTTTGATATTATTATGATTGGAGGTGTCATTATTGTTCAAAGGTGGTGCGAGTACACTCTTAAAACAAACGAGCGAATTTAACTCATTCTGAAATTATTTTCACACCTCCAGTCTTGAAAATGCACTTCTCAGAAAGGAGTGGATCCTTTGTGTGTTAAACCTCCGACAGGATCACTCCAAACGAGTTATTTTAACTCAGTCTGAGCTAATATTCACTCCTTTCCACTGTCGATAGTGTAGTCCGCGTGTAGATCTAGTTGGGTTGTAATTCAACAAACCAACCTAAAGCTGGATTTCTACCCAAATTTGTAAATTAAATTATTTTAGTAAGTCTGAAGAAGGGCTGAGAGCTTTTGATTACCGTATTGGAAATAGTCTAGATTTTAGAATATTGTTTTAATTTTAAAGGTGCTTTATCAAAATTTAAGTTATGCTGAGTACTGTATGCAATACATTTTTGAAAAGAATAACTGTTTAAAATTAATTTAAATAAATGAAATATAAAGAATTATGAGAGAATGTATGTATTATTGTTGAATGTGATTACTATTGTTGAATGTGATTACTATAGTCTGGGTAGAGCCCCTTGTAAAGCTCATGTGTTTTGTTCCCTTTATTCTCTCTCTAGCCGTTAGTTTGCCCGAGCCTAATTATGTAATTTGATTTTATTTTCAGATTTAGTAAACATATATCTATGTAAAATAAATACTGAATATCGTAAATTTTGAAAATTTAAAAAATACCTACATGGCCTATTGAATGGAAAAATAAAGACATTTTCAAGACATTTCACGGAAGATTCAATTATGATTTTAAGTGGAAACTCTGCACCTTTGCAAAATTTATTTTATTTCAGCTCTCTTGCATACTATTCTTGAAAAGGTGATGCAATTGTCCAGCGAAGTCAAATAATTAAAGAAATTGCAACTTACAACAACGGTCTTCGGAAAACATTGACTACCTGCCATTATCTTCATCAGAAGAAATCATACAACTGGACTAAGATTTGGAACAGGCGAATAAATTTAATAAATTAGTAAATATGTTTTTTTATGTAATGTAAAACATTTTAATTTCGGTAGGTGTTAAAATATGAAACTAAACATAAGGTTTAAATTCTTCAATGTTTATTTTTGCTTCAGTGAAGATATTTTTGAATACATTTTACTTTATGTATCATTTTTATTTATTAAATTGGGATTATACATGTATAATGTACATATGCATTACATATACATTATATTGAGAGATATGAGATTATATATACATTTACTATTAAACTGCTTTTGCCGCTCTAAGAAAAACGGCTGTATAAAACGGCTCTGAAAAAAAAAGGCAAGTTGAGAAACACAATTAATAAAGTAATTATGCTGATCAAAGTTTGGTTCTACTTATACCGCCTAAAATAACTCAATAAAAAGTGCAGGTAAGCTGCTAAAAAGGGAAATATTAATACAAATATTCTACCTAAATTTTAACATGTTATAATCAAACACTTTAACAAAACAAAAACTTTATTGATCCAGAACAAACGTTACAAAAAAAATTTCATCACAAGCGTATAAAACATGACCCCCCTCGTGTATGGACCGTAATCTACAGGACAATTCAATTTTCACTGATCTGATATTTTTTTCGACATTTATAGTTGCACCAGCCCACAATTCGAAAAGAATTTTTTCAATGTTGTTATTTTCACTTTTTTTCTAATATTCTTTGAAAAAAATGTTCTACTTAAATCAATTCTATATTTTAGAATCATTTTTTTTATGCTGATCGATCAAATTTTGGTTAATATCCCGAAAATTAAATGCGATTGAAGTAAAAATAGAAAGCAACTTAACTCACTTCTTACTCAAAGTTCTTAAGGTTTTATTCTTTAAATTTAGTTTTGTGGGAGGTTTCCTTTCTTTTGCTAATTAATAACTAGGTAAAAAAAACTACTGTAAAGACTATCCACACTGACAAAGGTTTCATTCTTGGTTTCTCCAAAATATAGTTCCCTGTAGCTGAAATATTTCGCGATTTTTTTTTTGTTCTTGTTTAACCATTTGTTCCGAAACCTGAAACCAAAAATTACTTTACATTAGAGTCGAAGTCATGCTTATTTATATTAAAAAAGGGATAGATCTGAAGAAAATGGGTGTGAATTACGAATTTCATGTTATATTAAACAACAGCCAGGACGCATTTACAAAGAGCAGAGGACAGCTTCTATTTTGAAAACTCTCTGCAAACATACACATTATTAGCAACATTTTTTATTGGTCACTAGATTGGGGGAAGAAGGAAGAACCATTAGTAATGCTTGAATTAGCAGCACATTTTACACCGCCTCAAACAATCGCTGAAGCGGAACGAAAAAACAAACAAGGACAAAGTGAGATGTAATTCTTCAAGAAAACAACAAAATAAAATTCCGATGTTTTATTTCAACATGGCGATCAAATTATTTTGTATTCAGTGTTGACAACCAAGGCATGAAATTTGGATTGTTTACAGACTAATTGAGGGTTTCTTTGTAATAAAGTGTTGCTGTATATGATGACGGTTTATAATTTTCATAGGAAATGTAAACTCAAATATTGAGATAAATATATTTCTAGGAAATTTATGTAAGGAAAAATAGTTTTAGATAGCTGAGATACATGTATACGGTTGATATAAATTGGGATTTAAGCTAGTATTTATTACACTGCTAAAAATGTGGGGTCTTCTTTTTCCAAAGTAAGGGTAAATAGTACCTGTGTGTTGAGATGTTTCATATTTTCGGTATTAGGTTGGACAATTTTTAATGTTTTTGGAAATAAAAACTAAGAAATTTTTCAACCAAATACCGGAAATATGGTGAATCATTTCACTACAAAGCTGTAGCATCTACTAAAGAATCAATAATAATATGGTGAAACAAAGAAAAGGATTTTTAACAGTTTATAAGAAAGGACTCCAACAATCGGCCACTTATGAACCAAATAGGAACTATAATGATTAGTTAGTATCTACGTAAATCTTTAATTGTTTATTTCGGGTTGTAGAAACTTCGGAAAATTTACTGATTAAAAAAATAAGTAAGTAAGTTAAAAAAAATCAAGTAAAGAAACTAAAAATTAAATGGATTAACATTTGAAGTACAAACCCTCGTCCATTAATCCTAAGAAACAATTATAAATGAAAAGATTGTTCAACGAAACATTGCTTAGAATAATTCAATGTTAGATAAAATTACACGAGTACTTAAATTCAAAAAGGCTCAGTGGTAGAGTAGTTTCGATAAACGTTAAGATTCTAAAGGTCCTGTGTTCTTAATTCTAACTACTCCTAACCTTACTGAAATTACTCACTATATAATTACTTATATCTTCTTTCCTTTACAGGTCTTCGCGTGCATGTCTTACTGGCTGGGTCTGTAGCAAGCAACCAAATTCGCAAGACACCTGTAGATACGAGCTTCTGAATGCTATGCAATCTACAAAAGCCCGGATATACAGGGTAAATTACGAATGGTGTAAACTGGAGCAGCCGTAAGTCGAGTCTTTAAACCTGTAAAGATAAATATGCATCTGTTATAGCTTTTATATAATCAAATTATTGTATCTTGGTATTTTTTTGTAATAAATAAATAAGTTATTAAATCATTGTCTGAACATCCAATTATTACTTTAATATTTTCAGAAAAATTGATGATCAAAATGTCTTTATCTTCATTTTTAGTTAAAGTTTTTATAATAAGATAATATTAATGCTTGGGGGCTAGAAACATATTATTAGTTTAAATGTCGTCATAAAGTATATAACTGATAAATTAACTTGCATTCTAGTCTAAACTAAGGTTAAAAAATTATTTCAACTTCTGCAATTAACCCTCATAACCAATACATATCCATAAGGATAAGCGTTTTGGCTAAATTGTAAACTCTTTTTCACATTTTAAAAATCTTTAATTTCGTGAAATTAAAAATAAAGTTTCCACCCAATAACATCAAGAATTTAAGAAAAATTTATAGGTGTTGGACAAACAGATAGTCTGGAAAATATTACGTTACGACAGATACTCAAAATCTGGGCGAAAGAACGACATTTACCCGATAGATGGCGCTACTAATAGCCATCCTAAGGTATTTGTCTGAACTTTGCAGCCCACACTATCGCCTTTATGAATAATTTAATAAAAATTTGTTTTTTTAAACTATTGATTTCGAAGGCACCAAAGGTTTTCAGCTTCAATAAAATAATTTTTTTTCGGCTTAAACAGATTTACAAAACGTGAAATTTCAATATACTTATTTGAGAAGCCAGGATTGATCTGCAATGTAAAAAGTTTTCTTTTCCCTAATAAAAAGTAAAAAATAATTATATTTAAGCCAATTCAAAAATATTTCAATAAATTAAATTGAATAATTTTCCAAATTAAGTAATGCAAATGTTATCATTGAAATAGTAAGTAGTTTAATTATTTAATCAACACATCTCACAGTCAAATAAAACCATACCAACATACTTTTTCGAATATTAATAAACAAAGAGAGCAGAAGATTAAATGATTTACGTTCTTCACCCCTTAAACTTCAAAACACATTCATCCAAAAGCTTATTAAAAAAATTTCATATGTTGAATAATAATTTAAGGTATTTTCTACACACAGAGTACTGAAATTGAATTTAAAACCAGTTTTGACACTTTCATACTTTTCCGAATATTTATGAAACTTGACCAGTCTTTTAAATGTCTATGCATTAGTAGAAAAAAGTTCGATGTATCGTCTTATAGCATTGAACATAGGTCCTTTTTCAAAACAGTACACTTAACGCCGACAATAAAGATCATCGACGACTGATCTTCAATTTAACATAATGATATATATTTAAAGAAGTTTATCGCCAAGTTAGTAATATATTCCTCCTCAATGGTTTTAGTTTCATTCTGAAATAAATCACCTAATGATATCGGACCTGTTTATTTATTCCTTCGATTAGAAACAGATGACAAAATATTCAGAAACGGTCAATAGCTCTTCAAGCTTGAGCAACCGTGAGAAAACTCCTTCTAGTCCCTTAATGGGTGCTTTTTTTACTCCTTTTTCGTCGAAGAAAAACCACCAAACACAGTTGCTTAAGTAACATTAAGAAAAGAAAATACAATAAAAAAAAACCTTCAATGAAAAATTCTGTGGGATTTCCCATATGAAATACACTGACACTTGTAGCTGGAGAAATGTAGATTTTAGTGGTCTGAGTCCCAAGTAAAAAATGTTTAATTCAATAATAAATCATGGATAATTAATGTTTTTCTCTTGTTGATGATATATCAGGTCATTAAATTGCCTATTGGAAATCTGAAAAAGGACATATAACAAATAGTTATATGGCATTTAAAATCTTTAGGCTACAGAACAAAAGATTTGGAAGCTTAAAGACTCGGATTCCTGAAACAAAAAAGGGAACTATACCACTTTTAAAATAAAATCATCAAACGATATCTACGTCGAAAAAAGGTTCACCACAAAAAAAATAGCGGTAAAAAGTTTATACATGCAAAAAAATAACATGTATTGACAGTTTATTTTTAAGAGAGGGTTTTAAAAAACTTCTGGTTTTGGGGGAATCTTGTGTTTCGAAGGCTCTTTCTAGTGGAAAACATTCTGGTTGTCCGAGGAGGCTCTTGATAAAAAAGATTTGCCTCTCTAATTTGATCTTGGAACTGCCCGAAATCCATCCACAGTGTTTTTCAGCCCTGAAAAACATTGATAAAAACCAGTGGAATACGCAAAAAATGGGATGTTTCAAACTTTTATTGCCGTTAAGCAAAGCGGAATGGAGAACAAAAAGCGAAAAAATGCTTCCTGAAGAGGACAATAAGATGAGAATGTTTTTAGTAGAGAACTATTTTTTCAAAAGCCTTTTTTTTTCTCGTTTTTAGTAATGATGTCAGTTGGATTGTTCTCAGAAAATACAACGCTTTGGTCAAGTACATTTAACTTAAGAATTTTTTTTACTATCAATTGGATTTTCTACTTTCTTTATATCCCTTTGCATGTACAAGTTAAGATAGAATAAACTTATTTAAAATAAATTATAAATTCATATACATATTAATTTGAAGAATGAAGCTATAGGAAGTGTTCATTTTGATTTGTTTTCTAAAATATTTAAAGGTCCAACAATGATATTTAACTAGTTATTTTTTTAAAGAGAAATTATGCAAAGCATGAAAAATTCTATACGCGAATACTTCTATACGATAATTAACTGTTATTTATCAAGTCCCAAATGTATATACCAATGAATAATAGGAAGTGTTCATTTTGATTTGTTTTCTAAAATATTTAAAGGTCCAACAATGATATTTAACTAGTTATTTTTTTAAAGAGAAAGTATGCAAAGCATGAAAAATTCTATACGCGAATACCTCTATACGATAATTAACTGTTATTTATCAAGTCCCAAATGTATATACCAATGAATAATACACTTAATATTGATACTCTACAGTTACTTGAAAAAAAAAACATTTGCGAAGAAAGTGTTGCAATTTAATATGTCTTTCAATATGTGCTTATACCTTAATGTCTAAATCGTTTTTTTTATTCTTTTGAGTTGTGATTGCTTAAGTTATATAAGACGTAGTCAGTAATTAGAAACGCCTATTGACATATTTAGTTCTAAAAACCATAATTTTATCAATTGGGTGACTGGGATAAAACGAGTGGAGCTGATTTCGCTAGTGTCAGAATTTGAAATTATCTTTTTCAATCTTTGTGAAGTTTACTTCAATTTTTCATTTTAACTTATTAGAAACTTATAAACTTTAATGATTTTATCTTTCCATCCACTGTTTCTGTCCGTATCAAACTTTACAATAAAAATTTCCATTTTCTTAAAAAAAAATTCTTTCGTTGTTTGCTCCTCTCTCTAAGCAACTCGCATTTTCAAAATTTTCATTTACAAAATCAATTCTATAACAAAAAAAAATAAGGAACGCTTCAGCAAAACCATATGACATGGCACCAACAAACCTGTTTATCATTAGCTCCTTATTCCTCGAAGCCCTCCCACACACCTAAGGTCACACAATGTCCCCAAATGATGTTCGACAGAAATCTTATCCCAAACAGCCCAACTATCACACAGATGAGCGAGGTTTTGGATTTCCACATGAGAAAACCTCCACACTCCCCTCCTAGGAAAAAAAAATACCTCCCCCAATGTCGCCACCATTCCTCTAATACCAGAAAAAAATAGGGGGAAATGGTTCAGAAACGCAACGTATAACCTATATTTAACAAACAGTAAATGCGACCCAGGAAACCATCTCTGGAACAGATGCTAGACGCAGAAATGGGGGCCACTTTATTTCCTAGTCCATTCATTCAGTTCGTTTTGAGGGGGTTTGATAGTTTACTACAGGAAAGAGAGCTGGGAATGGATGGAAATTATTATAGTAATGGAAAACCTGTTGAGAGAAGGTTATATGTCTTGTTTGTTTGTTGGTGGCTTTATAGGTTTGGGGTTTTGCCCCAAGGCAAAAAGAACGACGCGGTTTGGGAATAAGTGTTAATTCTTATGGCATGACTAGTATTGTTCATAGACGATTGAAAACAAACCAAAAGTTCCTTTTGAAAAATTATTTTATTGTATTACTTTCTGTTAAGCATTTTGTATAATGAATAGGATCGTCAGTGTTCCTATGTATTTTGGAATATTTACCTTCGTACAAGAGTACATATATTTAACATGCAGGGTCATTTTGGTCAATAAGACAAGTGTTCTTTGAGTTTTTTTAATGCTTCAACTATTCAACCAATTACCGACCAATTTGTGAATTCATATTAAAACCTTCCTTGAGGAATAAAAATGTTAACTTTAAGTTTTTAAAGTTTATTCTTCAAGTATTTTTAATTTTGTTTATTTAGATGAACTTCATCAAAAAGCATGAATTTGCATGGTGAAGTCGTTAATGAGTAAGAGTTTTTCCAATACAAAAAATATGCACAATCAACTTTATAAAAAAAATCCGTTTAACCCTCGGTGAATTTTGTTACGAAGACCCTGCCCACGATTACCCTGCGGACAAAAAATTACCCAAACATACCCTAACCAGATATTCTCAACATTATATCAACACAAATATACTCGTATGTATCTATTAAATTGTATCAAGTCAAACATCCAAACTGTTCCACTGCATTTAAAAAATATAAAACCTTAAAAAAAAAGACGTGAGAAATGGAATAGCCTTCATATCTTCCCTTTGAGCGGCTCGTCTTATGAAAATCTCCCAAATTCAACAGAGCTTAGGGTGGCAATCTTACCGCGACCGTCTTCAATTTATCATCGCGCTTAGCCCCCTCTATCCTCCCCTCTCGTTTCTTAACAAAAAATACCATAAAAAAATCTTGGGACTGCAAGTGTCCCGCACTATTTGAGGAGCGCTGGCTTGAAAACCTTGGGAGCGGTTTTTAAACAGTTTTAAAATAAGATAGAAAGGAGTAGAGTAATCGTCGCACTAGAGCTACACATGGGCTATTTGCGACAGGCAGTAACATTGTATAGTTGTTGTTCGAACACTGTATATGTATAAAGAAGTGTTATGGCCACGTTGGTCCAATAAATGTGATTAAATAAAAGTAAACTCAAATTAAGGATGCGAAGATTCAGCAAAGTTAATATCATTGTATTCCATTGTTCAAGAGTTTCACATTGATCAACTCGCTTTCTCCAAACAAAAATGCGTTGACTCAAGAATGTTCAAAATTTGACTGTTTTCTGAGGAATAATTCCCGTTTTACACCCGTATGACACAATACTTGTGTGCACTATTTACACCGAAAATAAGCTAGATTACGCCTTAACACAAACAGCTACCAAACTGTATTGAATTAACATGTTAACCTTTTCAGTCCCAATAATAATTTGGCATCATTTTAGATTTTTTTTGATCGTCTATAGCCATTTATGATATTAAAAAACACATCATTCGATTCTTAAAACTTTCTTCTAATCGAAAATATTTTTATTAACCCCAATAGATGTCAGCCCTTTTATTTTTTTTTAAATTATGAACAGAAACATGATGATGCCAAATGACATCATTGGGAGTGAAATCGTTAAATAGTAGCCACGCAACATGTTAGATCAAGTCGCGTTTGACGAAAATATCACTTACAGTTTTCCTACACCAAACTAGCTAACAGTCTACGATGTCTGAATTGCAGGCACGCAAGGTCTAAAACAAACGCCTTCTCTGTTCCAACTAAAGAAAACTGGGCAACTTTGTTTTACCATTCCTATTTTTCTTTCTACAATGTAGCCCTGTTTCTCCGTTTATTTTTTTATTATTCCTTCGGTGGTTTTTAAGGAAAGATCTATAGGAAAATGTCAGTTTGTTCTCCTATTCGATATCCTAAGGCCCACTTTTCTTTTTAGCCCTTTTTGGAGAAATGGACCCCAGGAAAAAGAGAAATGATTCGGTTTTGAATTGATCGCTTTCGAGAAATGAAGTGAGCGAAATTTTTCATGAATTTCTTGAATATTTCCGGCCAAACTTAGAACTCGATACAGATACTTTTAGTGGCCCAACTTTGAAAGTCAATATTCATTCGTTTCCTTGGTGGATTTTATTGTGTGTGTTCCAAATACTTTCTGGCTGAATGTATCAGTTTTTCAGAAGTTTTTAGTTGTATGACCCCTTAGTTTATTTAAAAGTAAAATTTACGCTTTGGGTATTAGGTCCTTTCGAGGCTCCAAAGTTTGAAGTTTTGAAAGAAAGAAATTATAATATACATATTTTACGTCATTTTAAAGAGGAAGAATTGGAGATACTAATAAACTTAAAAACAAAAAATGCCTATTTTGGCCATTTTTGGCCTTTACTAGTGTGTATGTTACCTTAACAAATGTACGCAAAGTGATCCTCTAATTGTTTCGAGTAGTGTATTAAGTATAAACATCTTTACAATTTTTTTTAAATATTAATGTTATTTTACAAAATAAAATAAATAACTATTAAAAAATGCAAATCAAGAAAAAATACCACTTTTGGGTCACATGGGGGAATTATGGATCACTCTCTTTCCGGGGTAAATAATAATCACTAAGTTTTAAGGATTAAAAATGGTTTTTAGAAAAAAAAAAAATTATGCCAAGTCATCCTTATACATTCTATTTTCTTATATCAAGTTCAAAAACAATGTAAATCTGCAGCAAAAAATAGAAAAAAATACTTTTTACACTACTACAAAAACATCTTCAAAAAAGATTGTCTTTGAAAAACATGATTTTTTTTAAGATCCATACTGGAGAAACATATTTGAACTAACTTTTTTGTTGGTGCTATTTTTCAATAGGAAAAGGTCTAAGCTTTTCAATCCGATAAAAAAAATTTCATAATAATTTTTTTTAATGATTTTAAAGGTATATCGATTTATCCCCCAGTTTACTGGGGTAATTCTGGATCACTGGGGTAATTCTGGATCAGTGATATTTTTTAATTTTTCATGTGTTTTTAGCTAAGTGGTAAATGTCATTTTGAAGCATAAAATAAGATTAGGCTGCAATCCAAATTTCATTAAAAAATTCAAATTAGAAGTTTATTTAAAATTTAAATAACAAAAAAAATTAATCTACATTGAAATAACATGCAAATTCTATTTTTATTCAATATTTTCACTGTTGCCATTGCGTTAAACTTATTAGAAACTATATTTAAACTAAAAACTTCTGAAAGAATATTTATTTGTGCGATATAATTCAGTTTGGATTGCTGTAATAGAGTCCATTGAATTTTTTTTGTCAAAATAGAGTTCTTTTGATGGTTCATTATACATGTATGAGGAAAGATGCATAGAGTATTCTAACTAGGCGTAAAAAAATATGCCAAGTTTCGCTTTCATTACTTTTATGTGCTGAAACAATCTTTTTATGTGCTAAAAAATGATAATTTGAAGTATTAATTTACTTTTAATATGCATTTGTATATAAAAAAAAGGGTGATCCATAATTACCCCATGTGTGATCCATAATTGCCCAAACCCGGGATAATTCCTGATCAATCAATAATTAAAATAAAACTAATAATAATTAAGTTTTAGGTAAAGTTATTATTTAAATAAATTCTTAATTATTTAAGCTTACTCCATGCAAAATTAAATCTTTCTATCTTTCATACTTTAGAAAAAAATAGGATGTTGTGATTTTTTGATCCATAATTCCCCCATATGACCCTATCAAAAAAGTGCATTTTTAACTACTTATTACAAAACTAACCAATTTCCAATGCCATAACATGAAACTTAGCCCTCTTTTCTACTAAAATACAGAACTACATAAAGGGGTGGGTGCGGGACAATGGAATTTGGGTTGGGGAAATGAGCGTTGGGTGACGAATGTGGGGATTGCGATTCTCCCCATCGAATGAAATGGAGAATTGAGAGGCACCCCACCCCTTTCACTCGTTCGATAGGCACCATGATCGATTGTTTAATCAGTAGCACTTAAATGAAAGATTCTGGACACATCAGTGGTTCAAAACGAATATTGTTCGGATGCAAAAAATGTGTTTCAGTTTACACATCGACGGTTGCAAAGTATGGAAAAAACAGCACATTTTTATTAATTTTATTAAATGTAATAGTTTTATTTATGTAAATTTAAAGTTTATTGTTTTATTATTATATAGCTTATTGCCCATAATACTGTTGATAATATTCAATTTTGTAATCTAAATAAATTATGTATCATGCAGAAGTTGGTGATTGTCTTGAAAGTAGGATTTTAGACTAACCCGTCACAAAAAAAAATTGTGACCATTGCATTAACACCTTCATTTACAAATAAAAAGATTTATCGGTTTAAAAATCCGTTTTTCATGTAACTTTATTTGTCCTACTTTAAACAGAATGCACGTGGCAAATTTCCTTACCAATGGTAGTTAATGTGTCGATAGTTTTATTTTTATTAATTGCTTGGATCAATTATTTTTGTTTAAATAATATTTTCAGAGTTTCAAGGTTCTATTTAAACATAAGAGGGTCAATTTTAATTAGAAGCTATAAGTTGATTTAAAACTTTCGGCGTCAGAAACGGTATGTAGTCAATATCTATTTAAAACTCTTACTAAGTAATTTTTTGAAAAATATTTTTATAGAATAAATGGCACTACTTTTAATGACCGGAAAGTTACCTAATTGGTTGATAAAAGTTGTACCTATACCACTCACGATTATTCTAACATCAAAGCATAAAAACATGTTAAAAACAAACATAAGCATGTTAAAAACGTAAGAAAAAATAAATATTAACTAACATCAGTCAGAAAAAAATGTCTAGCGAACTAATGTAGTTCAATATTTAAATAAAAATGTCTTAAGAAACTATTCTGAAACACTATTAAACCAACAACATACTACCAAATAAACATAAAATAGCACTGACTACGGCAATTTACCAGTGTATGGTACATGGTTATAAAAGCGAAACTGTTAGCAATAACCCGGTCTGGGGTCGGGCAAAGATCCTCAGCATCTGTAAACGACTTCCCGTATTCAAAACTAGTGGATTCAACTGAGATTACAGTTCTGGGAAATGCTGAGCCAACCCGATTCAAGCCTCAGATAATGGGAATGGTGCTGTAATTAGAATACAGATAACAAGCTTGCCGTTATAGCGATTGGCAAGATTATAATTTGGATTTTGCAAGGTTTTAAGGAAATAATATTTCTTAATTAATGTAATTGCATTTTTTTTTCATTATTTTATTTCTCCGACACTTGGAAAGTATGACATTTAATGGTTGTTTTTTTAAGCGTTGATTCTGAAGTGGAATGAAATTTTGGACCGTTTTGGAATTTTGAAATTTTTGTAATTATTATATGTCATGCAAATAGTGTCATGTCAATTAATTATTGAAAAACAAACTATTTTAGTCACTACTATAATGATTAAGATAATTCTTTAAAAGAGTATTTTTAAATTCAATAAACTAAATATTACCCTGAAAAATGTGTATTAAGCATTTTGTACAATTTAATGTAACTTGTATTACTTTTGTTATAAAAAAAAACCAATTAGATAAGCGAAATAGAATACAAAATGACAATGTAGAATAATTGAAAGATGTGATAAGCAAAATCTTGATTGTGGATAGCACATTCTCTACCCTCATAGAGACAGTAAAAACTTTATTTTCTCGCACAGTTTTCCACCGTCATTATTTTTTCTAATTTTATTTTTTTTAATTACTTCAAAATAAACCTTCTAAAAAATAAACATTACAACAAAACCTTAACCTTCATCCATGTAACCTTCATAACCCATTCATACACCTCAAAAACTCCATATCCAGACTCAATAATAACAAAACTTGGCGGTAAGCTCGCCAAATGCCGCCAAACGAACTGGCGTCTTGTTACCACGTGCTCATTCGTCACTTTCAATGTCAGTAGGGGCCATTAACATCAACTTGAGTGACATTTGGGGGAGGGTTTTTGGCGGGGGTGTAGGGAATCCCGCCACATATGGATTTAGACACTTAGGGATTTCAAGGGATTGGGAGCTTGAAAGTTTTTGATTTGCCACAGCAAATTAGGCTTAGCTTTAAACATTCTATATTTAAATAAAATGGCATATATTGGATTTATATTCATATGAGAAATGATACAATGAAAATAATCAGCATAATTAGGTTTGTAGATGAAATGTGTTTAAAATTATCATACTGGATATTAAATGTAAAACGTTTTTGCGCTTGCAACAAAAATTTAAAATAGCTTTGCCTCGATTAATGTAATATTCATGGAGCTGATAATAACTATCGTATAATACGAATAAATGCGCAGTATTTATTTAAATAATAATTTATGCAATCAGCCATAATTTATAATAAACATATAAATCAGAATATAAAATATTTGCCAGATACGTTGTTGAATTCTTACAGAAAATGACATTCTAATTATTAGGCTGATTGTTATGCAAATTAATCTCTAAACATAACCATCGAATTACCTGCTCAACACTAATGAATTTAGTCATTCTGAAGCAATTGAATTGCAAAATTGTAAATAAACACATTTTAAAGAGAAATGTTCGGACTAATGGGAAAAAGTTATATCAATAATATACAATAGGTTTATTATGATTGGATAATTTAAAAAAATAGAGTTAGCAAGAAGTTAAATTCTTTGTTTTATCGTATAAAAAATATTAGATATATAGAAATTTGTTTTTGTAATGGTATTTAAAAAAAATCTTCACAATAACAACAAAATTTATCTTTCTCTCAAAATAAAACATTAATCTTTATCAAATTCAGTCAAATTATGAAATTTATATGGTTTATGTACATAGCGTCCTGCTTTTTTAGGTTCATCCTAGGCTTCAGGATTTTTTTTTAAAACATAGCTATGTATTTGTATTTCTTCCATTTCCACAAAGAGTTGAAATAAACAATCTGACAACAAACAAAGCCGACTCCTTATTTTAAATAATTATCTTTCGCATCGAAACTCTCATCCTTTCTCTCGCGGTAATAGATTGATTGATGCTAGAGAGGAACACTGTTCTTTATTCTGATTATTCTTAACATGGTTTCCCTTCTCTTAGTCAACATGCCTTCAAATTTTCGCTCAGGCGGCGCCAAGATAAAGAAATGTTGCAAAGTCTTAGAAAAAAATAAGACAAAAAGATCTTTTATTACCGTTCTTCAATTTCATTTTAAACAAAATTCAAGTTTTTTTTAGTCACCGTGTTACCTCTCCATGAGACATGGAATAAACACTGTAAGAACAAACAACCAAGACAGTCTTCTAAGTGATTATCCCGTGTCTAGAACGAAACAGAAAACCTCAGCCCGTCTTTTGTGATAATGGTTTGATGCATTTAAAGAAATCATGGTTCCGGATTGTGATTTTTCTCTTAACATGGTTTTTCTCCGTCTTTTTCTTCTTTTGAAACTTTTGCCTTCCAGCAGTTTAGAAAAAGAAATATACTTGGGAAAAAAATCCGCAAAAAATATTCTCGACCCCTTTCATTACTGCTCTTTAATTTGATTTGAAACAAAAAGCAAATGAAAGTTTAGAGGGGGGAGGGATGAAAAAAAAAGAGGGGAAGAAAAATGAAAAAAAAATCTTCATTTCAAAACTCAGCCGTCTGTGACTTCTTTTATCACATAGAACACTGACTTGCTTTAGCAACTTTGATAAAAAGGGACACAATTCTGCTACCAGTCAGTCGAGGGTAAATTTTTAAGAGAAGGAGTTTTAGAAAGAACAGAAAAAGAGGGGGGGGGGGGGGCATTTTCTGTTTCTCTGGAGCGAAAATTGCTTCTTCAGAAAGACAGAAAGGAAAAAAAAGACTGTTTTAAGCAAAGAAAGAAGGGGACCGCGGAATATCAGAGTTTTGAGCTTATCAGAGCGAAAGGATGAAGCGAGGGGGTGGGCGGCAGCAGCCAATCAAATTCGCTATATCACGTAACTTGCAAAACGCACTCGGCTAGAAAAACTGAAAAGTGGAGCAGACAGACGCAGACCTCAGCACGAAGACGCAGTTTCATGTCGGAGACAGACAGATTTGGAAAGAAATAAATTATTCTTAAAATTACGAATACTGTCTTTATTTTTAAAGTCTAAGCCTTTTGGCTGTGATGCAAATTTTAAAAGAATAAAATATGAAAATGTGTGTAACACTCGTGTTGTAGACAGACTCTTTTTGAAAGACATGCATAAATTATTCGAAAGCTATGAATATATTACTTTTTTTGTTGTGATTAAATTACCTAAAATATGAAAAGATTGTGGAACAGTTTTTCACAACATATTTATTTACTGGTTTATAGTTGAAACTGTTTAATTTAGCTGTCTTATCTTAGAAATAAAAAGCTGTTTAAAAAACATAACTTGCAACTCATATTTTCATGTTAAAGAGGGAAAAATAAGAAAAATATTAATTCTTGCATACATAAATTTTCATAAAATTAGAAATGTTCATTTGGGGGTGCTTAATATAAGATACGAATACAAAAAAAAAAATGGCAAAATCTAAATTTAAATAGAAATTACCCAAAAGATTAAGTCTAAAAATAAAGAAATTAAAATAGATTATTTCAGAAATATGAATTGAAGTTTAATCTATAAAAAAACATAATTTTTTATTGTATAATTTTATAATTGTGATTTTTTCAGACTCATTATGGATTTAAAAATTTTCAAAAAAACATTCAATATGCATTTTTTTAAAAACCTTCTTGTGTATCATAAAAAATCTAATGATAAAATACCTCTTAAAAAAGTATAATCACAAATAAATATCTGTATGTTAAGCACCTCTAGTCTCTCAAAAAAACTATGTTGCAAAAAAGCACGAAAAAGGAGTAATAAATTTAGAGAATTTACTTTTTGAACACTTGAAAATCTCTATCAAAAGTTTAGTTTTTCTTATTGTTATTTATATACATAGTGGAGTGTTCTTGCTAAAATGCACTATTCCGTACAGAGAAAGAGGCTACAAAACTCTTTTTATAAAAAAAGTATTATTTAAATGATCATCGAATAAAGCCTGCTTTCATTGAAAGAAGAGGAAATATTAAGTGGGAGGGGCGTTAAATCATACAGCAAATTTTTTCAGCGATATCAGTACTTAAAGCATCCGGATCCGAAATGCTTAAATAAATTGAAACGAAGAAGAGTAAGAGAAAAAAAGAACGAAATTTCCAGAAAAATATGGAAGGGGGTCTTTTCCAGAAGAGCGCTATGTAAAGACATATAAATAAACAAAAATCCAACTAAAAAGAGAATTGAGAAAGAAGAAAAACTGTGCATAAATGTGCTTAATGGAATTCGGTCCTGCTGAAAGAATAATTTCAGCAGCGTAGCTGAAAGACTAAAGGGTAGGAATTGGAGAGGGCAATGAAAAGAAAAGTGGATCCGAAGAAGCTCTCGAAATGCATCAATTATACTTCTAACAACTGCAGGTGACTGCTTAGGGAGGGATTCGGAGTTTCCATTAGACAACTGTGCACGGTCCCCCTCCTCTTTTCCATACGCCGCTGAGGATGACAGAAGCATGTGAAATCCCTGGGCAACAGTGGGATAAGACATCAGGAAATTGCCGGATGGGTGGGCGATGTGATTTTTACGGGGACTTGGACGCGTTTGTTTGGGACAGAAAAAATGGCCGTGGCAATTTGATCGGTCAGGATGCAAGTGAGACAAGTACGCTTTGTAGTAACTTTGATGCTGTTAAAAATGGTGTGCTTGTTTTTGCCAAAAAAAGGGTTACTAGTACCTGTAACGGCTTCGTGGTGAAATGTTCCACTATATTTTCGGTTTTGCTTTGTGCAACTTTGGACAAGTACGACAAGTACGCTTCGAAAAGCTCCGACAAGTAGGCTTTGTGTAACTTTGAAGGTGATGGTAAACTGTTAAAAATGGGGTGCTTGCTTTCACCAAAAAAGAAAATGGGATACTAGTACCTGTAACGGCTCACCACATAACCGTTGTAGCTAGTCGGAATCATTTTTTTATGAAACCAAGTACGGAATTTTTAAATACTTGCCATATACCATCCTCTTGTATGAAATATAGACTGGAGAAAAATATTTTCTTTTGAAAGGATATTATTATAAAAAATTCATTATTTCTATATTTTAAGTAAAAGTTTGTCTTTAAAACACGATCGGTCTTTTAAACACGATTCAAAATCCAAAATAAGTAAGAATTGGTGGTTAAGAAATTGCAACATTGGTTTTCAAAATAGGCATATATTTATAATTTCAAACTTTAAAAGCTAACGATTATATAAAGCCCCCAATAAAAGTTTCAAACTTGAGTTTATATTTTGGAATAGTACTTTTCTACCAAAACAATTTAAGCGGACTTGGATCACTTTGGAAGTTTTGCACTCCAGATACAATTTATTCAGTCGTTTTGCTTTTAGAAAAAGTGAAAGCTGCAGCGAATTCAAACTTACCTTTGTTAATAAAATCGTTGTTTTTTTACAATCAGGTGGGCATTAAACTTTAAAACCGAAAGATTCAGTAGGGTACGTAAACTAATTTTTTAGTTGGTATTTACTTTGTTTTGAAATTAAAGATTTGAAGTAAAAAACTCATTAAAGGATCTTATAAAAATAAAAGTTATTAAAACACGAAATATTTATAGTTATAAATTATTTGAACCGAACATTCCAAGCAATAGATTCTACAACAGAAAAAAATATATTTTACGCAACACTAATTTTATACAAGCAACAGTTAAAAAGTTGTTTAGGAACTTAAATAAGCATTTGGTTGGATCTTTATAAATAAACCGCACTTTGCTCTCAAACACATATGACAATTGACTTTAACATAAAATTAAAACTGATATACAATTAGCATAAACATTTATGTAAATCTTCATCAATCTTGCGTGCAGGATAAATTGGAATTAAGAAGTTCCTAGCAATGTAAAACTCAGGCAATCAACATCAAAAATTATTACTTTAAAATTGAAGAGGCAAGGATGAAGGGGTAATGCATAAAGTGACATGCTAGAATCCTCAAAAAATAGATTTCTAACCAATAGATAGTTAAGTACCGTCAAAGCGGGTATCTTTGGCCACGGAGGGTAACTTTGGCCACGCGTCGGAAAAAGATTTGTTTCTTAATTTCTCTTCATTAAATAATCTCATCTTAAATTGTTTTACATTTTTGGAAAGGTGGAAATATCGCCTTTCATTTCATGTAAAAAAAATCTCATTCTAAATCTGGCAATACTACAAATGCTGTTTTCATTCTTACGAGTATAAAATGACAAAAATCTATCTCTTCCAACTTTTGTCTGGAACACTTAAAAAAATATTGAAAATATTTAAATAAAACACTCTATTCGATTCTTTTATTCATGAGGAAGAATATTACACCATTTGTTTTATTCTAAGTTGACTACTTTTTATGCTGTAGTTAAATATTTGTAATTGGGAAGCTTTTGCTGATGAATGCGGGTAACTTTGGCCATAGATGTAAATATTTCTTTATGGAACTTTGCACTTTAAAAAATGTATGTAAAAGTGTATTAAGTTTAACTATTTTTGAAAAAATTCTTACTTTTATGATTACTCATTTTTTAGGTATTTTTTTTTTAATCTCATGATTTTAAACATTAAAAAGATAGATAGAATGCAAGATACGTATTCCACTCAAAATCGCAAATGTCGAAAGGTAAACATTTTCAAGTTCCTAATTATAAATATATTATTTTTCACCTTTTATAATAAAATCGTTTGCTTTTTACAAATATATTTGTTATTAAATCTTGCTTCAAAAAAGTTCTTTTTTCCTTATTAAAATAGAAGTTTATTTTTCTTTCTTTTAAGCGACAAACAATACTAGTATTCAACGTGTAATGCCATTCCACGATGCACTGCAATGTAAATGTTAAGTTATATACCATTTTAAATAACTATATGTCTTATAACTTTGTTAATTTTGGGTTTAAAGTTTTAATATTGCTATTTAAATCGTTAACACAGCTTTTAAGGTTGTTAAAAAGTATGTTTCTTATGTATTTCTTGGGTGGCCAAAGTTACCCGCCCGGCTCCTAACAGTGTCTTATTTTTTAAAATTAATACCAATTTTTTATTAATTTATAAAATGTAACAAAAATGCCTGAAAATTATTCCTAAATGTACAATACTTAGAATGCATAAGGATTTTTAAGTGTTTAAATCGTTTTTGAAGTTAAATTTTTCTTCTTTTGTGAAAAAAACTCTGATTTTGGCCAAAGTTACACGCACTGACGGTAATTCATATACCACTCTTGGTGGAAAGTGAGGCTTTTCGCATTGAGATAACATGTCAAAAGCTTCACTTTTATGCTGCATTTTCTTTTCAAAACAACTTGATCATTTTAACTTTGAGAATAATAAAGATGTGTTTGTATTGAAAATGTAAAAATTATAAACTTAATGTTTTTTTCGAAGAAGGGAAACTCTCAAATATCGCCTTCTTACACTTAACTACTAGATTAATGACTGAAGCTAAGAAGACCAAAAGTTTTGGAAATTGATAATTTTTTATGATGACAGTATTTTTCTCGATTTAAATATATAATATGTTCAACAATGGATTGTTTAAATAAGAACGATTAACTTTTTTTGTTCTTTCCAGCCTTACATGGAATCTTTAGTTTCGAACGAATCCTTACTTCTTCAGGCATCGGTATCTGCCATCAAAAGGAGCAAATACATGAAGTCATCAGAAAACAAAATAAGTGACGGAATCATATCTTCGGATAAATCGTCGGACGAAATAAAGTGGATACTAAAAAGAAATATCAAAAAAAGGTTCGAAAGATGTATCGACCCGAAAATATGCAGATGCATAAGGGGCCTGATTCGATATTCTACCCTAACTGAAACTTAGTCGGGTTCTGTGTATGGGGAAGAGCAAATACCAATACATAATTCGATATTTGCATTCTTTTCCGTTCTGGCATTCCTTTCTTTGGGTGTTACATTAGTGTTCGAGATAGAATGAAAAGGCGGGCCGCATGCATATTGGAATCCTGCCGAAGTCTTGACGGATCGTTAGAAGCAAGGGAAATAATACCTGACTCCAGCTACGAGGAATGGCGAGTTGGGGTTATTTCAAGATAACATTTGTTATTTCGTTGGGTTCCCATTTAAAGAATTCTACCACATTTTATTTTTGCAGGGTGTTTTAAGGGCAAACTGTCTATGTCATGATTATAATTATGTTAAGTACACTCTCAAAAACAATACGCTCACTTTTAACGATTCATTATTCCTCAAGCCTCATTTCGTTAATTTTTAGCATTACTTCGCCAAACTATCACGTGACTTTTGAGTAAACGCAAATCCTCACTTTAATGATCGTGATTTGACGATTCTGTATCTTGATTTTGAGGAAACTGAATCTCGTTGTTGTACTCACTTGCTCAAAAATGACGAAATATTTCATTAGATTAGACGAAATTCGAATCCTCATAAAAATGACGGATCAAATTCCCTCACTTTGAGAAAAGGAAAACTCGGAGCATTTGCCATTAAACGGCATCGTCAAAATTAAGGAAAATTTCGTCGTTTTTGAGTATTCGTTTCTGAGGGTGTAGGTAAAATTGGGAATGAGGAAGAATTTTATAAGTTTTAATAGGAAAAAATTCTACGTTCAACTACCTTATTTGTCGACCCGGTTGCACAACGGTTAGGAAGCTAGCCTTTGAAGCTTCTGGGCTCGAGTTCGAATCCCGGTAAGGCATGGATGTTTGTGTGTGTCAATAAATGTTGTTATTTGTCTATGTGTTTGTGTCGTCCTTTTTATGTGTGTCGCTTGTGTCTGTGTCACTTCTGAGTGGTGTAAAGGGTTATAAAGCCTATGCTCCTCCCTTCTAGGGGGCGCATTTCAAGTTAAGTTAATTCTTTATTAAGGAAACATTAGTTGATATATCTGACCAGAGCTGTAGTCTACTCTTTGCCAAATCATTGCACCCACAGTATCATGAAACAATTTGGTCAAAAGTTTTTATGAGAGTTTATATTTACAGCATAATATAAAACTCAATAGAATACAAAAAAAGAAGGAAGATAATACAAAAAAAAAAAAGCTTAAGATGCAGTGCAACCTATACTACATTTAGCATATGAAACACTTAAATGCGAATGGATAATAAGTATTTGATTTATTTCAAGCAAAATATTGTCAGATATTTTTATTCTAATTGTGAAACTAACAAGTTAGTGTTTAGCCAACTGGACATCAGTTCTGAAAGGGGTTTAAAATTGTTTCAAAAATTTAACATAGCAGGGGGTAGGAACTTTTTGATCCTGTCCTTGATATCTATAAGAGCTCGGGAGCTTTTTGAACTTGCAAGTTGGAGCTGATATTGCATTTCGCCATTTCTAATAACGTACACATGGAAGGAAATTCGAAAAGTTGATTGATTGTTCCCGGTTACAATATGTATTTATCGTCAAAAATCAATACCTCCGATTCTGACAAAGCTCTCCCCCTTCTCCCATCGACTTGCCCGACGGTTAACGATGCCAGATCCCCAAAACAGATAGTTTCCGTTCTAGGGTGGCTCAAAAGAAGTGAAGGGAGAAGACTTTTCAAAAATTTCGTCTGTCATTCCATGTTTTATTTAATTTCGACTGAAACTATTCATTTTGTCTCATTCGTTCAGCATTGTCCAAGTCTGGCGCTTCTGCCATTCATTCAACTTTTTGAAAAGAGCGTCGGCATTATGTGCGGAAATAGGAGATAAGGTGTATGGGGAATAAAGAACTAGAAATGATTTTCGGTAGCACTAAGTACTGATTTTCATTGGACTTTTTTTGATATTTCAAGTATTCATTCATTGTTACTATTAATAAACGTTGGGTAGTTACTAGAAATATTTAAGCGAAATTTAACAGATATTTAATGTAGTACAAGAGGTTGCGTTAAAATCATCGTTACTCAGGACACGTTAAATATTAGAAGGTATAATATAGGGAGGTTAATTTGTATGAGAAATACTAATGACCATTCTCATATATACTTATTGATGGTATCATAGTATAAACTAAATTTTATGTAAGGGAATAAAATTTCAGAAAGGGGACGTGCATAAATTACGTCACGCAAATTTGTGACTTTTTTGACCCCTCCCTCCCCCCATGTCACGCTGCGTCACGTTTGATCGAACCCCTCCCCCTAACATTACGTCACGTTGTTGCAACCCCCCCCCCTTAAAGAAAAGTTACTTTTGATATTTCCCTTTTGTTTCTCAAATTTGAAAAAATGCATGATTTTTATACTGAAACAAAAATGAACTTGGAAAGAAAAAAGAAGTCAAATATATCAAAAATCTCTTTTTTAAAAGTAAATTTTATTTTCCTTCCAAAATCGGAAATTTTCGAAGCGTTACGTCACGCAAGTGATTACCCCTACCCCCCTCCATGTCACGATCCGTCACGTTGGCGCATACCCCTCCCTCCCCCTTCTGAGCATGACGTAATTTATGTACGTCCCCAAATAATAAGAAAATTAAATTTATTGAGTTCCTTTAAAAAGACTTTCTAATTGCTTATTCAAATATCTTAGCTTTACAGGATCGTTGAATAAAATTTCTAATAAAATTAAGAAAAAAGCGATAAATTAGAGGAAAATTATTAACAAATTACATTTTTCTATCAAATGAAATACATTAATAAGCTAAACTAAAAAGTAGAAAACTCAATAACATAAACTAAATATGATACATTATAGGTTAATCATGATAACGAAAATATTCATATCCAAACTAAAATGTAATTATTTAATTTCTAAAAATGTTTACTTTTTAGAAAATTGACCCATTTCAGGGGTAAAAATACTTGTTTTAAAATTTAAATCTGTGCAACGAAAACTCAAAAAGCAATTGTTTAAAGCTTTCACATTAGTTCACTTGTTAGTTCACTAGTCCATCAAAAGAAATCGGACCTCAGCAAATTTTAGAGAAGTGTTTCATTCGGATTTGCTCAGGGTATCTAACCTTTTATATTATTAAATACAATGAATACAGTGTTCGTTATACTTGAATATTTTTAAAAATCATATGATAAACTGTAATAAACTTATTAATTTGTTTTGAAATTGGAACCACCAGAAAATGGACTGAATGAAAGTCGGATATCAGTAAAAAATTATTAGAATATGTAAACCTAAAAAAAATCAAACCAAGTTATTGGAACCAATTTTAATCAATGGTCAGTAGTAAACGGTAATACATGCCATTTTTTGCGTTAAGTATTTTGTGTAAAGTTCTTGTACATTACAAGAACTTTCTAAACACATAAGAACGCTTAAGTTTGAGAATAAAATTGTTCTTACGACAATAAGGTAATATTTTTTTTAATATATTAGATATTGATGAGTACTTAATCTTGTTTATTACATGGCTAAATATTTTAAAACTTTTATACGAAGTTAACATAGACGTATAGGATTTATTAGACACTACTTACCTGCATGTAACACTTTAAAATGCAATGAACATGGTTTTTAGGCAATCACAGTGCAAAAGAGAAAAAATTTCCAACATAATTTGTCCATCTGAAGAAGCTGTAAAATGAACTAAATTCTATCACAACAATCTATGTATTTAAACACTTCTGGTTACTTTCCCTATCTTTTTGTAGTTATTAGTATCTGAACATTGTGAATTCAATGTGTAATGTACGAGATAAATGAGAACTTAAATGCTTTCTCTACGAGTTCTTTTTTTCTTTTTTGCATAGAAAATCAATAAACAAGAAAAACCTTTCCTTTAACCCTTTCTCTCTCTTCCCTCTTTCTATATCTTCTAAGAAACATAGCCCTAATTGCTTTAATGCGTTCCCCTATAACATTTTTTAGCCTTGAAGGAGATTTAAATCTGGAAAAATAGTTTTTATCGACATTTTTTTAGGTGTGCTGTCAAAAAAGGGTTGCTACGTTAACGTTTAAAAGTCTGTTTTAAATATTTTTCAAACTCTATATTTATAACATTGTTTAAAACGATAGCGTTTTTAGTATCCAGACAATTTGTAATATTTTAATTATCGATTTAGAGCAAAATTATAATTGAGTTAAGTTGATTTAAAAGTATTCGCATGCTTTCGAAAAAGAAAATTTTTATTTTTAAATGTTTCAAGCACACTTGTCATTTTTTAATTAAAATTTCTAATTACTTTTACTTAAGTATATAATATAGTCTCATTTTCAAAAATCAATTCTACGCTTCTATGCACGAAGCAAAACAAGAAACAGATTGGGTGTCAATGCATTTCCAAACATCTGACTACATTTCATACACTTAATACTTAAAATAATTAAATGACTTCGCATGAAATAGTTTGTTAGTTAATATTTTGTATTTGTTATTTGATTTTCTTTTTGTTTCTATTTTTTTTTTGTTTGAAAATATTTAGATTTTATAAATGTTTGATAAATTTAATCGATTTTGTGTTGTTTATGAGAAAAACGCGTCAAACATTTAAAACTTTATTGCACTTTAAAATGCAAAATACAAATACATAAATTCTAATCTATGCATACTTTAAATCTTTTTAAGTTTATGTTAGCTTAATAAATATTTTAAATATTTATTCTTTTGTTTAAAAATTTAAAATATATAACCACTGTAAAGGAATAAGGTAAAATACTCAGCCACGTAATAGTCAGTTTATTACGGCAATAATAACATATTGTTGAAGGAAATAAAGAAAATTACTATTCTGAAACTTAAAAGTCTTTATGTGTATATAGATTTGAAAATTGAAAATTACAAAAAAAAAAAAAAAAACCCTGTATATTTTACTTTGTATTACTGACAATTGATTTCATCAATTAATTAGTAGTTTACCACTTGAGTTATGAAAATGTATGGAACAGGGAGAAAAATTACATTTTTATAGCTTATTTAATTATATTTAAAAAAAACATTTGTTTGTAAAAAATTAAATTATGCAATTCAACAAAATTTTAATTTTCTATAAAAATATTAGTGCAATTATGGAAAATTACAAGCTAAAGATAATGGTAAATATAAAACTATACATGCACAATTAAATTACAATGTAAATAAATTTTTTCAAGCTGGCTTAAGTGCAGATTATAAAACTACAATTTTGTTTGTTTTAGTCTCAAAGCTTCCTTAAATGAGTTTTAGGTACAGAAGTTATTATTAGGAATAATGTTTTCATTTCAAAAAGTTATACTTTAACCTGTACAACATTGATAAATACTAGTTGCCAATTGCACAATATTTCTTTTAATTTCAAAGTGTTAAATATTGGGAAATAAAACAGTGTACAGTTACACTTTAAGCCACAATCTATTGCACATGAACACCTATCTAAAAACATCCACACACAATCACATACCCGCTATATTAATTTAAGAATACGAAACAAAAACTAAGACTACTACGTAAACAAACACACTCCATAAGCCTAATTTCTACTTTCCCGTAACACATACAAATACATCGACAAGTTACCACTACACGTACGGCAGCAAAACAAACTACAAAGGCAGGGATTTATATGCTGGTTGTTTTCTGCGTTGATCATGCAACTATAAGAGTTTATTTGAGATCTAAAATAAATGAATTTGCTCACCGTATTTTCATAGCGCTCTCCTTGCCTGCAACCGCCATCTTGGGAGAACCACTAGGGGGTGGGTAGTTGGGAGTAGGGGATGGAGGTTTGAGGGAAAGTGGTGGCCTGGAAATAAAAAGTGATAAAACTAAATTAAATTGTGGATTTTTAAGGTTTGGTTAGTTTGAATTTTCGTCGTACTAAGGATATTGGCGACGGGCGACGTAATTTGGAACCACTGTGGATTTTTAAGTGTTTAATGCGTTGGCGCTAAAGGGTTTTCAAAATTGGCCGTTTATTTTGAATTGTAAATTCCGTTCAAACTAAACCGTTAATTTTGGAACATCTTGTATTATAACCTTTAATTACAATTAAGCGTCAAAAGAAAATGTTACTAATGTGTTGTGTTTGGTGTAATGTGTAATTTTTAAAGTGCATATTGAATTTAATAATTTATATATATTTTTTATAATACATATAAATTCTTATAAGTTTTTGTTGATATTTTGAGTTTTATTTTTATCAAATGATAAACTTAAAAAAAACTTAAATGTTGGAAACTTTCCGCTTAGAAACATTAAGAACTTCGCAGTTCAGGGTACGATTGACTTGATTTTATAAGAAAAACATTTTGGGAAAAATAGCAATTTTTTTCAAAAGTAAAAAAAGAAATATTTCAAATGCATTTCAAGTTCAGTTTCTTGCAATTGTTACTATGAAAGTTTAAAAATATATAAAATACTTGGAAGTATACAAAATGTTTAAAACCGTAAAAATATTTAGAAATGTATAAAACATTTAGAAATATATAAAATATTTGGAAACATATAAAAACTTGAAAATACATAAAATATTTATACCATAAGTTTCGGTTTTGGATTAAATGAGATCTCCGTTGCAGTATCAAGGTTCAAAGAGAAAAGATAAATGCCATTCGAACTCCCAAAGAAAATTGAAAAAGTTTGAATTCATTCTCTCTGTTACAATCAATAGAAAATAAACACAAACTTGTAGCTTTTAAGCAATCCTTCTTGAAAACAACGCCGTTTCTTGTGCATCCTCGCGATGGGACAACACAAAGAACGAAAACTTGAACAACACAATGCTGAAAGAGTGTAAAAGTTTCTAATGCTTTCAATAGGAAAAATCGAACTCCGATTCTACTGGAAAAAGTTCACAAATATAGGCGCTTTCTTTCACTTTGAAAGAACTTAATTAAAATTAGCGAGTTTTACTCTGCTAAACAAATTAAGCGAACGGGACAATTCCAATCCTAAAAGCGGCCGTGAACAATGAGAACAGCAGCTTTTTTCAACGCCTAACACTGGATTTTATTCAGCATTCCTAACTGAATTGGAAATGCACCTACCTAATTGTGTCTTTTTAAAAAGGCTCTCAATCGTTGTCTGCCTTATTTTCGGGTTCATCAAAGATGAAAAACGTACGTAAAAATGCGAGTTTACTATATCACAAAAGACCCAATGGAATTAAATGAGGTGATCTGGGAATAGAGGACTAAAAAGTTGCATAATTATCTATTCAGTAATGAACCTTAAACGCCGTCTTAGGAACTTTCTTTCAGGTGTTTCTTGAATTTTATGTGTTAGAACCACTAATTTTACTCCTTTAATGGGCTAAAGGTTTTTTTTTCAACTTACCTACGACTAGAATTGAAATGAGATTTTTAAATCTATTAGGGAATTGATGATGGCATAATGGATAAAGCACAATCCATCACTAGTTTACATGCATTATTTTCTAGTTTCTTAATGTACAAAAAAAACCAGAACGAGTCATGGGGTTTGAAGGAATATTGTGCACTTACTTTTATCTTAGTTCATTGAAGTGTCAAAAATTTCTCTAGGTAGTATAAATAATTTTCTCAAACTCTACCTAGTGATACTAGATTATATTATATAAAAGCTGATAATTAAAAATATATCATAGTCTCGACTATGACAGTTTGGATTATGTAGAAGCCATCACTGTTTTGGTTGAAATAATCTTGCACTACAGCTAACCTGAGATGGGCCTTGTATTTTGGAATCACGACAAAAATTAAAATATATTTGATTTGCTTTAATTATTTTATTATCTTCAATTGTTACGCATAAAATACTACAAAAAATAATTAGTTTTATTGACATAAGTTATTTAAAATATAAATTTTTATGTAAAACATTTTTATCACTAAAATAAAATGGATATAATTATGGAATTGTTCATTTGAAACATTTTAAGATAAGACCTTAAAGCAGATTTAATATTTTATTTCCGCCAATTTAATAATTACTTTGCTTATGAACTTTTTAACTCGAGATTGAGTGGCATTAGAAATCCGATTATTGGAAATTAAATTACTGATGAGAAATCCAATTTCAATTTTAGTTTTTTTAAGTCTTCTATTTCAATACTTTTTCTGCAACATGTGTAAAAAACAACATTGGAATTTCGATTATTGCAGAGGAAACAAGATTGCTGTAAACTTCCTGTTTAATTAAAACATTTAGAAAAAGACTAGCGATAGCTGTATCAATTTTTTTTAGGTAAGTTCCAACACAACTAAAAATTTTTAATGTAAAGAAATTAAACTTTTCTTGTTTTAATATTTTTAAAATATTTGGAATTATTAATATTTGTTCGGTTTTTTTTAATCAACTTTCAATGTTAAACTTAATTGATTTTTTTTGTTGATCATTGTATTTAAAATAAATCTACGAAACAAAACTTACACTTAAGAAAAAAGTTTAAAAATATTAAATTTTAGTACTTTTTTATATTACTTAAATTGTCGCGATATCTTTCCGGTACTCATAAAAATTGAGTTTGAATTGCGCGCTATTCTTAATATTAAAACCTGCGGCTGAAGCAATTTCTAATTTAAAGATACACAAAATTTGTATTGCAAAATCAAAAGGTGTTTTGCCTAAATCGACGCAATTTTGCTAAATAACAGGAACCTTTGGTAGAAATCTCTTTCAATGATTTCAAATCATTTTAAAGTAAAGTATACAAAAAATTCAATATTACATATAATATTTTAAAGTGCAACGTTCCCAGTTTTCTTGGGAAATTCAGTTTATATTTTCGTTCAAGACTAAAACCTCCACACACAGTTAAAAACGCTCCACAACCTAAGGCCTAGCAATAAAATAAAATATAACTCTTGCTCTACAGTACAAACCGCCAATTGAGTCTATTTTAAAAAGAATCTGGGATCAGAGAAAGAAATATATATTGCATAATATATGAGACAGCACAAGAAAAAGCATCAACATATCCGTCCAGGAAACACCAGTCACTTATTCTTGCTCTTTTTCTTTTGAAGAAAGGGGGCTCAAGACAGACAGGGTCGAGAACCAGAATAAAAAATAGAAATCAAAACGAGAGTTGTCATCGATTAAATACCCTCATCCCTTGCCTTTGATCCCTTCTTTGGGGGAATGCAGGGCATACAAGTTTTTTAGACATGGAACAGTGTTTTTCTGTAAAGGTTGTTTGTTTTATCCATTTAACTTCTAAGAAAATAGTTTAACTAAACTATTGTTTATGTAAATATATTTTTCAAACAATTTTTTTAAAAAATGTTTTGCAAGTAATTTTGATAAAAATAACGTTTAACATTTGCTGATAGTGGACTTTTTCAATTTATTTAAATTTTTGGTTTTGAGTCAGAAAATACACAATTGTTTGGTGATAAGAATGCAAAAACAATCTTATCAGCTTTCTGTAATTAATAGTTTACGCTGACAATGTTTTAAGTGAAACACCTTATGAATTTATGAATGAAATAACATTATCCCCTAAGGCCTTCTAACTCTGCTTGACTCCCTTGCTACGTTTTTTTTTTTCATTGAATGTATGAACTGTTTCGGTATCGATATTTTTTTAAAAGCTTGAACATTCTATTTAATAATTGAAAAGTTAGTATTAAGAAAAAAATAAAATTGTAGTAGTGGAGGGAATTCTATTCACGTATGGGTACTTCTGGACGATTAACATTGCAATGAAGCAAGGCACACACATGGAATTTTATAGATGGGCATTATAATTTTGAAATGGTCAAGGAACGAAGCCAACAAGTGATCTGTTAAACAAATAAACTCTAATCGTTCATAGTGCAAGCCGGAATGGACATGAGCTTCGCATTTAAACTGCACCAGATCTCTTTTTTGGTTGGATTTTTCCTTTTATAGGATTGCAGCTTCGAAAGTCGTATTCGAATACAGGCTTGCTGGAATCTCTTGTCTGAAGGTTAAAGCCTCAATAACTAAGCTTCTTCATATACTCTTATACTATTTAAAAGTAAATTATGTTTTGTTTGTGCCAGCTTTTTAGCTAAACTACAAAAGCGTGTATCCTACTGTTTCAAGGCACAAAATACTGACCAGTAATCACAAATATGTATTTAACCTATTATTTTCAACCAACATTTACTATTTAGATCTTCAATTTTGAAGGATTACACTGTGAAAAAAATCTGTAACCATTACAAAACATTTTTTTGTAAAAAACTTTTCCTAGAAAATTTCTAGTAAATAATTACTAAAAATAGTGCTGTAAAAACACATAATATATTTTTGTTAGCATTACATGTATATATCAGGTAGATTTACAGGACTATTTTATGTATCCCACACAAGTAATGTTTCAGTAACTATACAAGAAAATTTTATGGATACCACATTTACCGTGCAATTGCAAAGAAAAACAAAATGCCTACTTTCCTAGTACGTGGGATCGAACCCCGGTCTCCCGCGTGACAGGCGGGGTTACTGACCACTATAATACCGAGGAATAGCAGACGGCCGAAACCCGGGATCGAACCAGGAACCTTTAGATGATCAGTCAGACGCTTTCCCAACTGTGCTATTTCGGCACATAGATCGCTAGGAAATTAGAACTTAAATTCATTTGAAACAACCAACTAAAGTATAAATTTAAAATGGCGATTTGCTAATTGAATCACGATCGATTAGATTAGGTTAGGTTTGAATTATCCTCGCACTAGAGCTACACGAGGGCTATCCAAATCAAGATCGAGGCTAAAATACTAGAAATTATTTTGTAACTTCAGAAATGAAGATTTCTGTTCAGAATTACAAAAACTTTTTTTGTAAAATTGGTTATTTCTGTAACATTACTAAACAAAATTCTGTATGTTTACATTATTTTTTTCTCAGTGTATTACCATTCGATTTAATATTTATAAAATTCAAATTATAAACTGAAAATCGAGGATAACCTTCAAGTAAAAGTCACTTAAAAGGTCTAATTGTTTTTTCAACGTTTTTAAATGGAAACAAACGTGTAACTGATTCAATCATAAGTATTCCAACTAACTTTATCAATGCGTTTCGTAAGGCTTAGGCATTTTTAACTACATATTTTTCAAAACTATTTTTATTTTAATTATGTGCAATACTTGTTATACAATGATTTATTTAATTTATGAATAAAGATTTCTAGGAGGAAGAGATGTTTCAAAATATCAAATTACGCAAGTGTTACGTATACATTAAAAAAAAAGTAAATCAAAAGAAGAAACATGCATCTTAGTAGTGCTGAAAACTACAGTCCGTAATAAAGTTATGAACGCAAGGGATTAATTCATCAATCGCGGTAAGAGGTTTTACTTACATAAGCGTTTATTTCTTGATCGGTAATTTTAATTATTTAACCCAATGAAAAAAAAAGGTTATTCAAAATTCTATAAGATAAGCACTACTACCAAGTTAATACACAAAAAAATTAAGACAATATTCAATTTGTTGGATGTAAAATTAGAAACCAAAATATTTTTAAACTACATTGTTAAAACTTCAACAGTTTCAACAAACATATGGTTATTAGTAGCTGCAATGGCTGTGGGGGGAAATTTTTAACATATAGGGTAAGGTGGGGTAAGTGGGCCATTGGGGCAAGTGGGCCACCCCCCCTGGCATTTCCCGAATTATGGACTTAAAAAAATCTGTTACAATATTTTTACGTATTTACCCCAATAGATGCAGGAAACATTATGGCATCGTTTTCATTTAAGTATGTAACAAGGTACAATCCTTTTTGTGAAAATTTTTAACATTGCATCTTTTCGTAATTCACGCCATCGTACTATTTTTTTTATTTATTTCCAAACGGCTCATGATACAAAACAAAATGTTATATATTTTGAAAGTGTATAAAACATAGTATCTTTTTGTACTGTCATGTACTTGTGATGTTGATAGGGTTAAAAGAAAATTGGAGTGGCCCAGTTGCCCCGCGTTTGGGGTAAGTGGGCCACCACAATGGCGGGGTAAGTGGGCCATGGGTGGCCCACTTGCCCCAACTCCTTAATATACTAAAAAAAAAATTCATATTTACTGATTCATAGGGTTAGTCATATTCACTATTCATAGTCCTATTCATTGACATAGGCCAGTTTTAAATCTGTAGCCCTAACATTTTTTTTACACTACATGCAAAAATGACAAGATGAAAATTAACGTATTTTTTCTTGTAGTAAGCTTGCATGCCAGAAAAAGTTGCTATGGGGGAACCATTAAAGATACATCATTACTTTTTTTTTTCAAACACTCAAAAAATAATGTAGATTATTCCTCTTGCCCTACCATATCTCTACCAGTTATGTGTAAAAATATATTAGGGGGGTGGCCCACTTACCCCACCATGAGGGGCAAGTGGGCCACTCGGATGACCAAAAAGAAAAACATATTTTTTTAATTTATTTTTTGCCAATTTGAGTTAAGGTTGTCATGGGTACAGTAAGAACATATGAGAGAATGGACCACAAAAAAAAATAAGTGGTTAGGCCGATTATATCCAGTGGTATGAGGGTCTAAAGTCAAATTATGCCAAAAAGGTGGCCCACTTACCCCACCTTACCCTATTTGGAAATCGGTTGAACTATTTTGAGGTTTTGGTTTCAGAAATCTGAAAAATGGTTCAACATAAAACTTAAGTACACTCTTAAAACAAAAGAGTGAAATCCACTCCAGTTGGAGAAGTGCATTTTCGACACCGTAAAGGCATGCATATTTATTCAGACTGAGTTAAAATCACTCGTTTGGAGTGATCCTGTCGGAGGTTTAACACACAAAGGATCCACTCCAAAAGGAGAAGTGCATTTTCCAGTCTGGAGGAGTGAAATCCACTCAGACTGAGTTAAGTTAAGAGTGTTTGTTTTAAGAGTGTAGACTTAACTCAACATAAAATTTAAATAGTGAACAGTTTTACCACTCATCGATTGTAGCTATCATGAACCATTTTTTGGTAAAACCAAGTAAGAGTACGAATTTCTTAATAGTGTGTATTCGAACAATTAATCAGAATTTCTTTGTTGTTTATTTCAAAGAACTAGTAAAATACAACACCCAAATATCTCTCATCCCAACCCTCTCATCTCGTTCTTGCCAAAATCCCCTCCGCCATGTATTCATTCTTCCTACTATTTTAAAATGTCTCTTTCTATTCGTCTTCTCTTCCCCTTTTCTGTCGATATCAGTTGGGATGCGAATATGTATAGATAGAATAAAAGTAATACGGACGTTTTTGCATTTGATTTTGCTTCAAATTCTTTTCGGTTGTGACTTTTCAGGCTGGTATAAGGGATGACAGTGGGCTATGGTTCGAGTTTTCGGAATTCTTTGAATGAAGAAGAATGTGAATTGGAAGAAATTGGAGTGCTAGATAAGATATACACTTACAAATATTTGGCATCTACAAGTTAGAAGTGTTTATCCGTGGAAATGCATATCAACAGCGTACTGTAGTTTAAATAATAAATACAGCTTCATAAATAAAAACAATACATTAACAAAGAGGTAAATTGATAACCAAGAGAAAAGTACCAAACATAAATAATTATAAAAGCAACAAAACACTTACTTAGATAGATTTAGCAACGTCTATTTATGTCCGACAATTATGTTATGTTACGCAAGTGGCATCCATGCTACACTGCGGAATGATTGTTGTAATAATATCTAGGTTTTTTTTAATGCAAATTGCTTAAAAAGTAGTTACTTTATAACCTTTTGTGCATAATGTTCCAGAAAAATTCAATTATTAAGGTTTAATACTTTTGCTATTAAGTATTATGTGGAACGCTCTTAAAATTTTACATTTCGCATTTCTTCTTTACGCATGGAGTGTGCACAAAGGTGACTAATCCCCCTACTCAGTTAACATGCACAATATGTTGGCATGTTTCTTACTAGGGTAGACTAACCAGTGAATGAAGTGAATTAAGACGTCACGTTCGCCAGTGAATGAACACCAGGATATAATGACCAGGACACAACCAACCTTTGTCAGATAGCTTCCTACTACATGGGAGGAAGTCAGTGTTGCCAATCCATATAGTGGAATGATTTTCAATACTTATTTTTTTAATTATATTTACTAAATGTTCATTCACTGGGGCCTGTTCACTCACTGGTCAGTCTACCCTACAAAAGTTAGCATTTTTTTGTGGATTCCCTTTATTTAATCCTGACGATTCAATTGCCAAAGACTGCACATTTCTTTTTGAAAGTAAGCTTTTCTTACACATTGAAAACCAACAAAACTCCCAAAACATCAACAACAACAAAAAATTCGATGTCTTGCTCCCCACAAACTCAAACTTCCCCAAAAGCACTCCAAGCAGCAAAAGAATAATTTCGGGCAGCAGCGATTTCCCGTGACCAGTGGGGCAAAACGGGCAGATAGCAACCCTTACGGATGTTGGTTCGGGATATTCGGTTGGTGACGTTGACATCACCAAATAGAAACATCCGACAGCATTTTTCTCTTCTGCGCGACAGCCGCTGACAGATTGACAATGAGATGGCCGAAGAAAACGACAGTCGGTTTGCTCGCCATTTATTTCGGACTGCGATTTATTACTGCTGGATTCAGTTAGGGGAACTTCCAATGGAAATGGTATCCGTGTTTTTTGTAGGGTTTTTAAATTAAGGCAATTTGTGTAATAAGTGCTAGGTATCAAGCTAACAAGCTTTTCAGTTAGGGGAACTTCCAATGGAGATGACTTGAAATTGTATCCGTGTTTATTTGTAGGGTCTATGAATTAAGGCAATTTGTACAATAACTTCTGGTATCAAGCTAACAGGTTTATTTAATAAATGCATCACGGTTTGATTTTAATCTACATTTTCAAAATAATTCTTTTAATGTATACAAAATCAAAATTCAAACTTATTGTATTGATTGGATTAATCGGAACATATTAATACATTAGTAGACTTCATAAATGAAAGTAATGTTAGGTAGTTTACATTATTAAATGATTAGTTGCTAATTTTTAAGCTACGCAAATTAAAAATGTTAGCAATTACAATGTATTGCGTCATACGATTAAATAAGAATGCATGCATATATTTTGTTAACCTTATTTACATTTGAAATTTTATTTAAAGAAAGTTTAGAACACTCTCATTTATTATAATTCTTTAAACATAAATTTTTTAGTAAGACTTTAGTTAGTTTTCATTCTCGTTCAATTTGTATTGCATGTGACTGTCTATTTCCGTAATTGAACGATGCATTAATGTTACCCAAAACACATAAACTACCAAAACAAATTTTAAACTTTTTTCAGCCGATACGTGATTCTCAAATTTAAGTAAGTATTTTAGTACAAAATTAGGATTTTAGATGAAATTAAATTATCTAGATTTAAATTTACTCATTCAGTAAAGTCATTTCCATTATAAAAATAAACCTTACAAATCAGCGTTTTCAAAAGCGCTTAATTAAACAATCTACTTCAAAAATACCATGCTAAAAAAATACACAGGTTATAAACTTAATTCAGATTAACAGCTTACCAATGACCGTGAATTCAAAAATAAAAAGAATTTTTTAAGACATGTCATTGATATCACTTTCTCGGTTTTTGATCTTCATCGTGTAAGTGCCATTCCCCAACGAAGGGAAAAAAAGATATGGTAATTAAATTTTCTGGCTTTGGAAGAGGAAAAAGATGATTAATGACTATCGAAAAGTCCTAGGCACCATGTCAACAACAAAGAGTAGTTCTTTTCTACCCCGTCATTGCGAAAAAACATCCCTCTTTGGAGAATTACTTGACTGAAAACTTATTTCAGTCGGAGGAAAGTTTGTCGAAGCACTTCACATTTTATGTCACCTATGCGTGCACAAAAAGTTGGCTTCGAAAAGGGTTTTTTTGTGTCGCCTGTTGACTGATTTAGTGACATATCATAAATGTATAAATTCAAGCGAAGGATTTTTTTCAGTTTGCATCGAAGACTATTAAGGGGGACCGGAGCCCTCAATTGAAGTGAAGACCATGTTAAAATGGCCTTTTTTTATGTACCTTTTTCTCAGAATCTATTGGATACATTTTAATGAAAATTTTACCAGTCATTAAATAGATGTTCAACTATACTGGATGCATTTTTAAAAATTTAGATTAGTTTTTAAATTATAAATTTTTAGGTGAAACTAAATATTTTTGACCTAAAAAACATCAATAATCTTAAAAAGAAAAAAATGTAAGATAGTTAAACTCAAATAACTCCAGAGAATTTTAAAAAACACTTTTTAAAATACGTCAAAAAAATTCAAGTTGATACTTATAGTATATTCTAAGAAAAATGTACACGGACATTGAAAAAGTTTGAGAATAGGGTAGACTAACCAGTGAATGAACGTTTAAGACGTCATGTTCGCCAGTGAATGAACACCAGGATATAATGACCAGGACAACCAACCATTGTCGGATAGCTCTCTACTACATGGGAGGAAGTCAGTGTTGCCAATCCATATAGTGGAATGATTTCCGATCCGCGTATTTTTTTAATTATATTTACCAAATGTTCATTCACTGGGGCCTGTTCACTCACTGGTCAGTCTACCCTATAAGCGTTTAAAGTAACCAAGAGTGATTTCCTACCTATAAATCATAAGGAGATTTGACCTAAACATTTAAAAAAATATATATGAAAAATACTTTTAGTACTTAAAACTTTTATAAGATATCGTTGCAAAGCTAAGATTGCATAGTTTAAGAAAAACCAAAAACATTGAAATGTCATTTTTTGGGGGGCGGGGGGTGTCTGGTCCCCTTTAAATTCAAAACATTTGCATTGCCGACATTTTTGAAGCATGGGTACAGAGTTACTTGTATGGTTCGATGCTTTTATATAGTAAATGAATTTGTTTTGTTAAAATATCTTTTTAACTCTGCGGCTGCACCAATTTGAACCTAATTATTTTACTAGTTGTTAATTCGTATTTCACTTTGGAAAATCTTTATCAGAGCTTTTTATGAAATGGCAGCTAGTGTACAAAATAGTTATAATTTTAAAACTTTTCTTTTTTTTATGATTTCAAACTGTAACTAACATGTGCAGAATATTTATTATTTTATTTTGTCAAAAGTTTGAAGCGTTGAATATTTCATCACGCCTTTACAATTAAAACTATTTTTCTTAAAATATTTATCTTTTGATAACACATATTTAAAGTAGAATTGTCATTCATAACAATTCAAGAGTAAATACCTGTGATTTCAGCAATGCTGTTACAGCTCCGTGCTATCATTCATTTTAATTTCTTAGTACATCAAACTAAAACTAAGCATGCAGACCATCTATCTAAATACATATTACGTAAAATTAGTTTCTTATAGCACTTATTATGAATGTTACATAAAAATTAAATGTATAAATTGGCTTTATAAGCCCCAAGTTATGATCTACAAGTAAAATTTGGTTACATATATTTTTACCATTTAGTACACTTTACCGCATCAAAATCTTTTTAACGTAAACTAAGTGACTAAGTATTTAAATAGGCTAAAGCTGATATTTTTTAAACATGTACTTTGATATTCATAAAATATTCAAATTATTATTAAGATTGTTTACGGTAATAAAATATATCGAACTCTAAAAGTGTTTTACACAATACAATGCTAAATTTAAAATAACAAAATATTTTTTCTCATTTATTAGACTCAAGATAAGTTTGAAGGACAGATTACTTCATACTAAATTAAATGGGTAAAAAAAAAACTTCACACTTGGCATAATCATTTTCAACTGCACTTGAAAAGTTTCAGAAACAAATATTTCAAGTATCATATCGTTTTCGCTACGCCTGGCTTAATATAACTCAAGGTGAAACACCTAATGGTGTTACATTTTTGTTCTATAAGTGTTAAGGTATAACCGGAATTATTATGGGGTAAATAAATGACTTCAGGAAATGGAAAATTTTTGATGATCGAAGGCGTAGTTTACCGTAGAAGAAATTGTAGACTTCATGGCTATTTGATTCAGAGCATCCACCATCTTTAACTCAATATCTATGTAATTTAGGAGACACGCCGCTACATGTGCTTTTCCTTATTTTTTATTGCTGCCCTGAAAGACATGTTTTTCAGGGAACCATGACACTGCTTAAGGCAACCAAAAGTTTTTTAAAGGAATGTATCGCTTGTATAATGCATACAGTGTTAATGTTAAAGACAATAAACATAAAAGACATAAATATAGAAGAAAAATGAAAATAATATAATTTACTGCAAAATAGATATTTTTCAATTTAATTATTGGTTTAGGTTTAAAAATGTTTTAGATTAATATATAAGTTCTTATTGTGCACTCATGTTCAAAATTATCTCCAATTGTTTTTTTTTTTTTGTAGTTTTTTTTTTATTTTTTAATGCTACGAAATATATGAGTGCTACACACACAAAAACATACGGTATGGCTGAGATGCATCTACGGTCCGGCCAACATGAAATATATAATGGGCAAATGTGACTATTAAAAAGCCTTCAATTTTTTTTCAGTAATGTTAACTAATCATTGTACAAAAAAAACGCCACCCATTTTATTAAAATAAAATTAAAATTATTTTCGAAATGTATCTAAATTTTATTATTTAATTAACAACTACGACTTGAACAAACAGCAATAAAAAGCGTTCTTCATGAAATTGGTGTCAAACTAACAAAATGTATTGATTAGGAACATAAATTGTAATAACAATAACGTTGTCAAAATTTAACCGTAAAGGAACTGGATACAAGAAGTTGTTTGTCGATACAACAAACAAAATTAAATCTTGGAAAGTATGTATCGCTGAAGCAAAGATTTTTATTCTAATCAATGACAACTCTTCTACAATAAAAATGTGTGCAAAATATTGCCAAAAAATCTTTCCAAATACATCTACCTGAATACTTATATTTTGCATTTAGAATTCATTTGATGTATCGATGGCAAGCGATTATATAACAACTATTGACAAATTGTTATTTTGCTACAAACTATGCAATTTTATTGGCTCCGTCTTTCACAAATGCTGTACCCAAATTTACAATTTTAATGTTTCAAAAATACACAATATAAATGTTTTGTAATGCTATTGCGTTTTACTTACCTTAAACCATAAAGACTCCTTTGATGAAAATTGTGGAATACCCAAGCGTAGATCCACATCAAACTACAAATACCACTAACTGCAAAGAAACAAAAAAATACCACTTGAAAACATTCCACATAATTACCTTGTTGTAAACATCGTCAGATGACTACTTCTACTTCGAGTATCCAATTGAAATAACATTGAATCCACATACTGGCATCAGAAATTTAGACAGCAATCATTCTTAGGCAGACCATTCACGTCACAAATGTCATCAGATTATTTCACTGAATATCTGCTCAAATAAAGAAATATCAAATACGTTTTTCAAAATGCACTTACTTTATCAAAACAACTGCAAAAAACAATGCAGTACCACCAATGCCATCCGTTGACTTGAACCATCTCAATAACTAATCAGGACGTATCGAATCTAATCAAATGATATCGAATCAATCCACCACACAAACATCAAAACTCTCCATCGAGACAGCAGCCCACCATCTGCGAGGGAAATCGTGAAAATAACGGCAGTCCCCATTCGAACCAGATCACCTCACAGGATAATGAAGAGGGTCCATTTATTCCAACACTAATTAGGCTCTCGACCAATTTTATCTCCATCAAACCTCATCAAGCGATTGGGTTGGCAAACTGATATTAAGTATCACGTGCATCCAGTAATCGCAATTACTAAACTTGCATTACCCCCCAGGATTTTAAGAGTGGTAGCTAGCTATTTCTCTTTCTGCCCCGGTTGGGTACTAGTTTACTTTTGGGCCATAAGCCCCAGTTGTGTTTGCTATATGCAAAGGCACTTGGAGACTGCTTTACGAAAAGGGGACCCCCTTTTGCTGCCAAAGTCCCCTTTTTGCTAGTATTAAGGGCAGCCCCCCTCCAGTAACTTTTAAATTTATGGCTTGGTGTGCAGAGGTCTCGAAACGAGCATCAATCTTGCTGCCAGCGGAACAGATACACCTTTTGAGCAGGGTAACCGCCAGAAAGGAGCCTTTTTGGAAGCGGCAAAAGGCCTCGCGAACACGTGTGGGAAGCAGATGTGATAGCGCCTCAGAAAGATGCAGGATATCGACATTGGATCATATTAATTTGACAGCGGAAAGATGCAGTCAACAAAGATGCATAGCGATAGACTTGGGGGAAAATTAATCGCTGGGGGGCGAACGAAATTGATCGAAAGAGAGATACACGAGGATTTTTTTTATGGATTAATTGTGTGTGACATGCTATAAACGACACTTAACCAAATTGATTTATGTTCAAATTGAATGTTATCGCTGAAATATGAAATTGATTTTGTTACGTGATACGTATTACACGATATCTACTTTACATTGTAGTTATATTGTAGCAGATAGTAAAGCTGTCTCACAATGGGTTTACTGCATTACTTACTGACGACTTTATCAAACAAAATATCTGTACTACTATTACTTTATTTCAGTGACTGGTCTTGTTATAAAATATATTTCGAAACTCTAGCCCTAATTTTGTTAAGACATTTTTATAATGAATGTATTTATATTGGAAACATGTTATTCTTATTCTCACAATTCATTAAAAAATAAAATTACCTAAAACTTATTCGTTTCCTTAAAAAAGTATCTTAGTCTATTTTACTTTAAAATCTACTCATTTACTTTTGAAATAAATAACTTCACCAATACCATTTATATTTCTAAATAACATAACTGAAGCTATTAAAGATTATGTAACAAAATGGCTCAGCACAAAAATTAAATGATTAAGAAAAAAATTCAATTTGCAATTATGTAACTTGAAATGTAAATGAACGATAACTATTTTGAATGGTATTTTGCTGAAAATTCGAAATTCAATAAACTAAGATAATTTTGAATTTTAAAACGATTTACATGAGTTATTGAAATTTGTATCTAGTTATAAAATCTCATTCAATAGACAAACACAGTACAGTAACGAAGGGAAAAATTGTCAAATTTAGATGTTGTTACAGGCCAATTTTCAGCTAAAAATGGTAAAAACATAAACAATTCCTGTCTTACGCGACCGAAACCACCTTGAATAAAACCAAACACACCCACAACGTGTGACTAATACCTCAGTCGAAGGCATCTTCGATTTTTTCCGCTCATTTGGGAATCACTGAAGACAAGGAAACTTTTAATCTTCGTCTCAAAACACACGGCTAATGTCATTTAGATGGCAAAAGGAAATTTTTACTTCATATGGGCGGAGATCTTAAAGCATAAGGATGTCTTCTAACACAGAGATGCAAATGGTAATTGTCTTTTGATCACTATGGGCGTTATGTTGTTTTAAAGGTATCACCGGATTATGTTACATCGGAATAGATATTTCCCAGGCTGGTGGCGTTCATTCAACCAGTGTTACAGCCCACCTTTTAAAGACCTTTGGTGCAAATTGTTTCAAGAGTTAGCAATAATTTTAGGGGAATAAAAATATGATGCTGTCGATGGGTCATCGATATTTTGAATGTCTGTATGATTTGAAATACTTGAATTGTTTTATTACGTTTAATGTTAATGATTATTTTTAGATCTTAAGGTATTGTTCAACCACTCTACACATCTCAAAAATAAATTTACTTCAAACTGTTGCACGAATTAACGAAAGAACTGGTTAGGTATGAATTTTCGTCGCACTAGAGCTGCACGAGGACTATTGGCGACGGGTGTCGTATATTAGAACCACAGTCAAGCGACGAGCCAACACCTGAATAGGCACCCAACGTAACCGTTAAGGGCGACATCGTACGCAGCGTTAGGACTCTGAAGAATATTTAACGTGCACTCCCTTATACGGGGTATTAGTCGTCGGATATTTTTGGCTGCACGGGCAGTTTACAAACTGTTTGAGGAGTTCGCTAGAATTTTAGGGGAATAAAAATACAGGGTTCCGTAAAAGAATGTCCGGGTTTTAATTATATATTACAGTAGTTTATTTTATACTAAATATAACAAATCATGCATGAAATTTAATTAAAACTAACCTAGTTTTTCATGTAAGTGCTCAATGTGGGAGGCCTTTAGTGATACGGCACACATCCAAACGAAAATGCAATTTTTCCCATACTGTCTGCAGAAAGGCCAGAGTAATGGAATAGATGACACTGCAACTGTGAAAGAGAGGTAGCAGTACAAGCGCATGCGCTTATCTGAAACTGTTGGAGTTATTTTTTGTCACCTTCAACCACAACTGTCTAACGATTACAGCTGATACTATTACAATTTGAAAATCGGACATTCTCTTACGGACACCCTGTATGGTGCTTGTTGATGGGCCATCAATATTTTAAATGTTGTTGCGATTTAAGATATTTTAACCGTTTCATTGTTTTAATACGTTTAGTGTAAATGATTATTTTTTGATCTTGAGGTACAACCACTATAAATACCTCAAAAATAATTTTTACTTCTAACTGCTTCAGTAATTTTTGAAAAAACTGGAAGGGGATATGAAGACCAGTGTGAGGTTTTTAAAAATTTTAAAGTTCTTAAACTGTATTAACTTTATAACTAACAATAATTTTTATTATTTAAAAAATGAAGTAAAATGCACTTAGCATTTCATTAAAAAATAAAGAAAACGTGTATATAACATCCTAATGACAAAAAAATATTTTTTTAGATTAATTTAAGCTGGACATTTAGTTGTTAAAAATTTTTGTTACCTTAAACTACTCCAAAACCTTTTAATTTCAGATTTTTAAGCACAAATATCCTATTCCCAGCAGACATTCAAATATTCATTCAGTAGACATTTTGAACTATATCCCACTTCACTATATAAACCTCTCCACCAGACCCCACATTCCCACTTTTACCACCCATAAATTGTCTCCTAGTTAATGTTTCAGCCATAACCATAAAAAAAACCCACCACAACCAACTCCATATCACCTTTACAAACCTACGCTCGTGTAAAATCCAGTGAGATTTATATTAACCGTAACGAAAGCCACATGTTCGCCAAGTGCTAGACGAAATGGGTTGAGCATTGTCTAGTTCTACCAGGCCTATTCCTTCAATATTTCGCCCCCCCCTTCCGATTTTATTCTTAATATTTATGGGGGGGGCTTGTATCATTAATCTTCGTCGCCCCCCCCTTGCCTAGTTGGCAGCTATTGTGGCCGTTGACAACAGACCCGCTGAGAAAACCGGCGGGACTCTGAATGGGGAACCGGACCCAGAAGCTGTGGTACGGAAGTCACTCCACTCAACGCTGTATCGGGGTTTTTGAAGGGATGTCTGGCAGTGTCTTCTTTGTCAAATTGCTAAGCAGAAAATGAAATTAAGGACAGTTTTGTTTCAAGGCCTTTTTCGAGATTTTTTATTTTAAATTTGTCTGAGTTTTGTTGAATTATCGTCGCACTGAAGCTACATTGATGACGGAAGTCATAATGTAGAGATACAGTCAAGTGACGAGCCGACACCTGAGTAGATACCCATCGCAACTTGTAGGAACTTTAACAAGTCATTATTCGTCGGACATTCTTTTGGATACGCGGGCAATTCGTAGGTCGTCAGTTATTTTGGTGATAAATTTGTCTGAATTTTACTTATTGGAGAAATCGTCGAAATATCACTAATATAATAAGTGAAAATTGCAGTAAACGACAAAAGGCCACAGAAAACTTTGCTATTTACAAAAGTTAAAAATAATTATTTTATACTATATAAAAATATAACGTTATAACGATAAAATTATATTTAACGTAAAATTAAAATTATATATACATTACAATACTGTTCATAAAATCTATAAGTATTGGCCGCTAGTTTTGATGTTAACAAAGGTCCATCACAGAGCTAGCTGACTAGAAACGGGACAGTTCCTTTCCAATTACAAAAGGTTTTATATAAATATTTTTATATCCTGTGTTTTAATAAAATTTAAAACAGTAACTGAAAACTTCGCCTTAAAAAGCATTTTCCCGGCTGAAATAAAACATGTCTGAATAGTAGGAACAAATTTTATGGACAGCACAATTGATACAACAAGCGTAACCAAACTAAATTCATAAGTCAGCGAACCTTACTTCAAGGTAAGGGTCGTTGAAGTTGATTTGTGTGAATTATAGTAGACAATGGAGGATTTGATAATCCATGAAGAATTTACACAAATACTATTGAAAAATAGGTTATACCAGTGAAATAAAATATACCAGTCAAGCATAAGAAAGCGTTTAACGTCCATTCAATTTTCTTTTATTTTCGTTATGTTTCTCTATTTATTATTTCTCTCATGGTACATCTAAAACCAATTCAAACAATATGACGTAGTATATTCACTCTTAAAACAAAAGAGTGAAATCCGCTCCAGTTGGAGAAGTGCATTTTCGACACCGTAAAGGCCTGCATATTTACTCAGACTGAGTTAAAATCACTCGTTTGGAGTGATCCTGTCGGAGGTTTAACCCACAAAGGATCCACTCCAAAAGGAGAAGTGCATTTTCCAGTCTGGAGGAGTGAAATCCACTCAGACTGAGTTAAATTAGGAGTGTTTGTTTTAAGAGTGTTTATGGTCAGATAATAGTGAATAGGAGAACCTATTATCTGCAAACTCAAATATTTATATACTTTTTCTCTTATAATTATTTCATATGAATACTTGCAATCAGAACTTGGTACCACATTTACACTATGATTAAATAGATCATTAGTTATGTAATAATTACTATTTCCCGACTGTGAAAACAGTCAAAACTACCAATTTACAATTAACAATATTGGTCACTGATCCAATATTCTTCGGACTTTACTTTAAACTTTTTTTATGCTTGGACTTGAGTCGCTTACCGTATGGCGTAAATGATGCAACAAATCAATTGAAAGTTGTAAAATTAAAGTTGTCGAAGCCAGTAAATGAAACATCAGCCTCCAGATATGATATATTTACTTATATTCAGCTAGTAATTCTTTTAAAGTTATTAAAAGAAAACACAGCACGCAAGCAATATAATTCACTTCAGGTAGAAAAATAGTCAAAAGTTAAGTTAGATAGTCGGGTCATCTGCACAAGAACTACCAAGTTGAAAGAAAAATGCTAACAAGTTTTCTTTGTAATAATTATTTTTTGATCGATTATCAAACAAAAAAAAAAGAACTTGAGATGATGAAAAAGAAATGATCAAGCACTTTTGACATACAAGGACATTCTTGATAGCAGGATATAATGTCTTAAAAATATTTATGGTCGTAAGCCATGACCATGACACAGTTCGATATTTAATATATGATCAACTAGTTATTATCGAAATTTTGGTTTTTATAAAACTTTTCAAGCAATTTTCTTAATGTTTTAAAGTTTCAAAGATTGCTTTTCTGGCTCAAAACCCGAGAAAGTTTGGTTATAATTAAAGTTCTGATCAAAACCCGAATCTCTTAAAAATAAATCTCTTAAAGTAAATCTCGAAAATCAAATCTCTTAAAAATAAAGGGTTTGCCAAAAATATGCAAAATGTAACAGGAATACTTAGAGTATAATGTAAATTTGCTTGGAGAAACACAATTTAATAAAAATGTTTGAACAAAATCAACCTATTAGAGGAGAATCAACTATAGAAATTAATGGGACATTTGGGAATTGTCAAAATTATATTCTTTTAATAAAAAGTTATATTTAATTATTTGTGGTAGCCTTATGTAACAATATGGATCATTTTTTTCAATCAAGAAAAATGAAGTTGAAGACTATTTGATTTAATTGTATGATAATCATTATTTATCTCTGGTAAAAATTAACGATATTTTATACTTTTAGGTCCCCTAGTAAATCCCTAATAACTATAAGTTGCAAAACTTTAAATATATCTACAAAAAGGTTTTAAATCCATCACAAAATTAAAAAAAAAATTTGGTGTGCAAAGGGAAAGAGTGTCAACTCTAATTTTTAGAGAATTCCTTCATATTTCTTTTGAAGCTAACTTAACCCACCATTGCATTACCCAACCAATATTCGGAAATATAAAAATGTATTCAATCAAATTCCAACAAAAGAATCAAAAAAAAATAAACAAAGACAACCAAACCCCCTTGGACAAAAATTCATATTCAACATCAAAACACAAAAACCAGCCTAAAACTAAAACAATCCCAAATCCAAAACACACTACTCCAAGATTAAAAAGAGTTGAAAGAGCCGTCCGCTTATTTGTCATCTCCTTTTCTATTAAAATCTCGATTCCTTTATCGAAATTTCTCACCCTCCGCTTCCTTAATTTTGTTTCATTTTTCTTTTGGAAGCGTGTCTAGACTAGAATTAATGGACTTCAGCTGGAACTGACTTCGGTGCCGAAACCGGCTGCTGCAATTGCACACCTCCTGGCTTGCTAGGGGGTGCATAGAGATTGCAGTCTTATTGCATGGAAAGATAAAATATTGAAAGTTTCAGTTTTGTGGGGAATATTTCCACAATTAGAAATTTGGAAAAGAAACTTTATAATGTTTTGTATAGATTTGTGAAAATATTCGTTCGGCTGATGCTGCTACTACTGCACACCTACCGACTTGCTAAGGTGTGCATAGAGATTGCTGTCATAAGTTTAAGTTTTGTGGTGAATATTTCCACATTTAGAAATTTTTGAGAAAAAAAAGTTTACAATAATGTTTTGTATAGCTTTGTGACAGCATTAGTATGAAGATTGCACTCTTATTGTATGACAAGATGAAATGTGGAAGTGTAAAATATTCTTACACGAAACTAACAACGAGAAAGCTTGAAATCCAAAGTATTAGAAGACTTTGAAATCCTGCGCTTCATTGTGTATCGGTCTTATTGCATGAAAAATAAGGGATCAAATTCCTGTTAGAAACGTTAGCTTTCTAAAGAGTGCGTAGAGATTGCAGTCTTATTGATGGAAAGATAAAATATTGAAAGTTTAAGTTTTGTGGGGAATATTTCAACTATTAGAAATTTAAAAAAGAAATTTTGTAATAATGTTTTGTATAGCTTTGTGACAGCATTAGTATAAGGATTGCACTCTTATTGTAAGACAAGATAAAACGTTGGTTGCATTGTTGCAATCTCATTATGTAACAAATTGCAGCTTAGCCCAATGCTACCAATATGACATATTGTACTAATATATGCGAAAATAAACATTGGCATATAATTTTTAACGGGAAATACTTTTACAATTCGATACAATTTTACAATACAATTTAAAATTCACAAATGTAAATATAATGTATATCAAAATCAATTGGAACAATTTTACACTTTCACATTGAATGCAGTCTTGTTGTATGAAAATATTAATATTGAAATTTAAGTTTCAATAAAGGAATTGGAAAATTAAAAGTTAATATAGTTTGTTGGTACAGAAAAGTGTTTCCCAGGTTTTAAACGACAAATCTTGCATGAATAATTTAAATATTTCTCATTTAATTTAAATAAATGCAACAGAAATGCAGAATTTCAAACAACTAATACGTAAAATAGTATTTAAGCAAAACCTAGCTTTTTTTCAAATAAAATGAGATCTAATCATTTCATATCTTTTATAATAAAGCTTTTTTTAAAAATAATTTTATAGCTCTTTAAAAAAATACTCACAGTTTGTATTTTAATTGAGGTATTTTGCAAATCAAACCTTGATTTAATAGTCCAACATAATGAAAACCCTATAAAAACACAGACTCATATTTTGTTAAACCTATAAAAAGCATTAAAAAATAGAACCTGTTTATAATATATAAGTATAAATAATTATCTTAGCTACAACTTGTAATTTACATGGGTTTAAGTTTTATTCGATATCAATATGGAACATGTTCTAAGACATTTAAAGGAAAAAATTATTATTTTCACACAAAAATTGGAAAGTTTTAGTGAGAAAGTCCAATTTTTTTTACGTACTTACTGTCATTTCTATCATCAGTTCTCAACTGTCCCATTCCTTGCCCCTTGCTCCATCATGCTTGACACATAATCACTGCCACTGTTAATCAATGATGATGTATATGAAACTAAAAACTTTGAAATTACTTCCTGAAAGATAAAAGTACTAATCAATCATAGATCAATGTCGACTTAGCTCCGATTAGTATTCATTGATAGCGGAGCACACTGATTAAAATGTATTATAATTACTTTATAATTGAAAAATGCAAACATGCGAGTAAAATTATACTTATTTTATTAAGTTTTTAGGAGGTTTGTGCATTTTTAGAATTAAATGAATTTATAAGTTATAAATAAAATTTCCTAATTCACAGAAATAAAAATTAGAATTGATTACTAATTTCGATTTTTTGAAAAATACTTCTTTGCTTTTGAAAAAAAAAATATTAAGAATTAAGCACTTAACATATAGCTGATACTTTAAATTGTTCATATATTATTTTATCATTTTTAATATATTCGGCAATAATGATATTACTATTAGCTATTTTTTAAGCAGATATTTTTTAAATATTAATTAAATGGTGTAGTTATTCTTCAATTGCTCTTAAAGTTAATTTTGGATTCAAATATCCAATTATTATTTAAAAACTAGGAAGTTTTCTATTTATGCATTGAATGAACTATCACGATGATGTCCCTATCATCTTTAAAGGTTCCATAAATTAACATTTTGGGACTTTAGTTCATCGCTTATTTAAGGATTTACAAATATCACAACAGTAAAAAAACGGTAGAATTGAATTAACAAAACAAGACTTATTTTCATAACATTTGAAAAAATCAATAAATGTATCCCATTACAAAATCGAATACATTACAACATGCATAAATACATAAAAGAGAATTCCCAAAATTAGTTCCCACACCACTAAAAAGTAAGGGGATCCGATACCCCAAAAATCTAAAAAAAAAAATGTTTTTATATATTTTAAATAATATTCAATCCTTTAACAATTCTCGGAAAACGATTTTAAGAAATTCAAAATACTTCTTTAGTTATGAATTTTTGAAAGAGACAAGGCAATCAATTTTTCATCCTGATCTTCCATGATCCAAAACTTTAAAGCTCATATACCTCTGTTCGTTGTATTTGTATTTTAAGAACGTCCAAAATCCTAAGGCTTTTTAATATTATATTTTGGGTGCAAAAATTGTGTTTTTATTAATGTATGTATGCATTCCTATTTTTTTTTCCCAATCAAATTTTTATAAATGACCTTCAAAGTTGAAACTTTACTTTTTCATGCTTTTTTCCGTCAAATTTTGTAAAAAAGAAGTTTTAGAAATTGTTCACTTAAATTTAAATTTGAATGCATATGTTGTTTTAAATATAATCAAATATGTAATATTCAAAATTTTGCTAAAAAATAAGCAAAACAAAAAAAACTAGTGGGGATTTTAAAAAATGCTTAAAATCAACACAAATTTAAATTAAAAACCAAATTTAAAAAGTCTCTATGTAATATTAAAGAAAAAGTTTTCAAGGGTATCGGACCCTCTTAAAGATCTCAAAAACAATTCCTTCCCCCAAATTACACGATCCACGTGCTCCAATGAAAGGCAGCCGCCAATTACAGATTTCCACATCTAGTAGTTAAACATCGGTAAAGAAAAGATGTTCCAACAACTCTAGACGCTCTCGATTCAATTCCTCTGGATCACCTTATCGGGAGGCGGAGCGGATAGGTTTTTTTTATAAGCTGGAGCCTTGAGTGATCCATCAACCAGGACAAGTCTATAAACACTGACCTTATAACCAAAGAATCATCTTTAGACACTCCCGCTGGGCTAGACCATCTTCAATATTGATATTGATTGGGGGAACAATTGTTTTTTATTTATCGGGTTTGTCTGGAGCGATATGGAGTTCTGGGAGGAATGTAAAGATGTAAGGAGGAATAAAATGTGATATTTGGTGTTTGTTGGTAAGTTTTTATTGATTTTATGAGGAAGAAAGATTTTTTTAGAAAGTTTTGTAGAATATAGAGTTTTAGAATAGCTACTTGTAAATTTAAAATTTGTATTCATTATCTTTTGGCTATAAAAGAATGTTAAGACAATATCTCAGAGTGTCATAGTTTTTAATAACAATTGGTTGAACAACTGATATTTATGTAATGAATCTTTCTAGGGATATAAAGAGATATTCAAAAAGATTGAATTGCATGTGTTGTTAATTTTTTAGGTCATTATCCGTACATAGTGTGGGATGTGCAGTTACAAGATGTTTCTAGGCATATTACTGTCAGAAAGTTCAAAAAGTCAAAGTATCGAGCTAAGTCTTTTTTTCATAACGTAACGCTTTGAAAATCGCATTTATGAAATTTATTCCCGCAAAAGACTTTCTGATTGCATTCCGGATGAGAATTACTAAAGTGCTTGTAAATAAATTTAATTTAGAGTATATTTGAATTTTTGTATGGCATGTCCTTCATTTCCCTTTATTCTTCCCCACTTGTTCCTAAAATAAGCATTGAAGGATATGTCCTCCCGAAATATTCTCATCGCTTTGTCCTTTTCAATTTTGACAAAAACTTTGTTTACTTGGAAAAGTTTCGCAGCGTTCAGCTTTGGCGCTATCTAAAATTAGATCGGTGCCAAGCATCGATAGCTCATCTAAAAAAAGGGCCAAGGGTGCGCAAAAAGGGACAACAGCCGCCCGCGAAGCCGTTTTTACGGGTGCTTGCAGAAATTTTGGGAAAGTTCAAGTGATGGATTAGGGGGTGGGGCAGAACCAAACAGATTAGCATGCTTTTCACAAATCAAAAATACTTCTTGGGGGATGAGTAAGGAAGATTCTGGTAAACAACATTGTTTCAATTGTTAGTGAAGAGGAAATACTCCAAAGCGTTTGAAACATTTTGAAACGTTTTTTAACATTCAGATTAAATATTTAAGCAGACAAATTTGTTTCGATTCGTAGTGAAAAAGATTTACTCAGAAACGTTTGAACAAAGGGTTGAAACATTGGGAAGTTTAGGATTTTGGTTTCATGTTCTTTTATTATAGCGTTTTTATTCTGACAAGAGTATTTTGAACTGAAATTTTACTCAATTTTTTAGGCACAATTGTAGTGGATTATATAAATTAGATGGACTATCTGAATAGTTGTTGAGGAATTTGTAGCTAATGGAGAGGAAAGGAATAGAGAAAGCAAAAAACAAACAAGAAAATAACACTTTTTTAACAGAAAAAATTGAGGCACCATACCCCCTCAGATTAAAATAGTTTTTTTTTAAAGAAATTCGAGAAATGTTTTTACAGTTTATTTTAAACTTCACGATGATTTTAATCGAAATGAAATTTCATTTTAATGCTCTAAGAATTTTAATTTAAAAGACAATAATTAAAGCTAGCTTAACTCAGAATGGCAACCAGCGAAACTCACTGGCTAAGACTTCAGAGTGTTAATGTTTGATAAATAGACGATAGGTTTAAAAACATTTTACAAACAATTTTGAACAATGCGTCAAACCAGAAAGAATTGTTAGAATTATAGTACATTTTGAGTCATTTCAATATGTTTAATTACTTGTTTAAAGTTACTAATTTACATTTTATATAAGAATTTAATATTGGTTACTATCAAAATATAAAAAAATACAATGACATTTAAAAATCTAATATTACTTTTATATTTCTTTATAGTTAATACTTAGAGTAATATTTTGAAAATAAATCGAAGACTTTGTAAAGTATCTTATATTTATTAAAAAAAATTCCTCTATTCGCTAATATTTTTTAAGAATCTATAATACTTTTGTTACAATTTAAGTGTTTTTTATTCAACAGTTTATATATCAATTTGAAAGCATTCCATTTATTTTCTAAAGAATGTGTGCGAGCTAGGTATACATATTTCATAAATTTGTCGTACCTATTAAATATTAATCATAATGTTACATATACAAGTGGCAATATATTATATTATTGTTTTACCAATATGAAAAATTACAAGTTTAAAAGGCCAAGCTTAAGTTAAGAACCTAATGCCATTTTAAAAAATACAATTGCATTTGGCAGATTCCAAAGTTTCAAGCCTCAAAATAGTGAAATCGCTGATAATCCATTACTATATTACACGTTTTGGAATATTTTAAATAAATCTTTTTTCATCGTAAATAAATAAAAGAACGACGCTCTCTTAAATCAATTACCAAAAGACAATAAAACTCTTCAAAAGATTCCAATAATAAGCAGTAAAACTATATTTAAATTAAAAGACGCCCCCAAACCGTGAAAAGAATTAACCATCAACCCTTCGGAAACGCATTTTTGAAACGAGCTGGTTCATTAAAAATTACAGCTGAAAATAACACGCTTTGGTAAAAGAGAAAACAGTGAAACAATGGACAAAAAAAAACACCTTTGAACACCCCCGCTTCAGCTTTGGAAATAAGAAAAGTCCAGTTTCGCTCTTAAACAACGCTTTTTGGTATGTTTTCAATCTCTAGGTTCTGTTGTTTAAGGTTGCTACAAGCATTAGGCGTTCCAGCCTCTACAATGTACGTTAGTCACCTATCAAAGACTGCGGGCTATGTTTCAATTTTTTGAGGCGGCTTAAACATGGTCCTATTTTACAACTCCAGAGATCCTTCCGCTTCTTAAATTGGACGAAAAGATTGTTGGATTTTTGTAGTTTTGTTTGAAGAAGACGTCGAAGAGGATAGGAAGTTTTGTTTTTACCATCCATGTGTTGTTGTTAACAGAGGACTGAATCAAGTTTTTACCGGGCATTCTAATTGGAGAGAGAAATAAAGTAGCTGATGTTAATGCACCGAAACTGAATTCGAAATCATCTTTTTTTTTTCTTTTGAAAGTAAGTGAAAGTTTATTATTCAGTGCTGCTGTAATGATTGATTGGAGCATAAATTTATTGCCACATGAATACAGTACGTTTAATTTATTATCTTTTCTGAAAAAGTAGAGCTCATCGTTGACATGGTTTGGTGGAGGGAAAATCATTAATTGCCTGGTACTATGCGAGGGCGTCTATACATTGTGAAAGAATTTATATAATTTAGAATTGTCGATTGAGTAAATTTTTTATTGCAATCTATGGTTAATTTTTCTATGATATAATGAAGTGGAAATTTATCAAAATGTGGAAGAATTATCAAAAATTAATCCGATTTTGTTCTTCGTTAACATCTTCGCCAGTTTTCTTTAAGACAATAAAAGTTTTAGTTTTAACCTAAATGTCCAATAGTGTTGTACATTTTCTATTTTTTTTGTACAGAAAAATTATTTTTTAAATAAAAATAAATCAAAGAGCAATCTTAGTTTTGTTGGACATCGGTAAACTCATTCAATAATCTTCAAATAATAGAAAATGTTTTCTTAAAAAATTATATAGTAATTATTTAATCGAAAAAAATGCCATAATAACTACATAATCGAACTAAAAAGAAATCGTATCTAAAACTATTTAACTGAGTCAAATAGGAATCAAACTAATTTTAAAATGCAGACTATTTGCAACTCAATAACACGGAACCATAATAAGACTTGCAAATCAATAGCACAGTACCATAAAAAATACTATAAATATATAACCGCACTAAAAAAGAAATCGTACCTAAATCCATTTAACTATGTTAAATATAAATAGAACTATTTTAAAAATGGAGAATATTTGCATACTCAATAAACACAGTCAAACTGCTTAAATACATTGAATCGTCAAAATTGATAGACTAATAAAAAAAACTGAAGATAAATTTCTTATACGAATTATTCTAAGCCTTTATCATGTTTACTTTGAAAAATTAATTTAGATGTGAAGAGAGGTGTTAAAAGTTATTCAACAACCGGAAACTTTTAATTAAAATGCTTTATACCAGCTTATTTTTCAAAGAAAAGTTAGCAATTTGCGTGATGATAATCTTATTGCGTGAAGTAATATCTTATTTATTTAGGGTGTTGTACTTAAGCTACCCAAGTTTTTTTTATAAGGTAAAATTGTATTTGTTTTGTCGAAATTTCCTGTTTTAGTTTGATTATAAATTTATTATTAGAGCAACAGTTTTGAATTAATTTTGTTACAAATGTATGACTTGTACACTCTCAGAAATAACACTTTCATTTTTGACGATTCATGAATCCTCAAGCCTCATTTCGTTAATTTTGAGGATTGTTTCGTCAAACTATCACGTGACTTTTGAGTAAACGTGAATCCTCACTTTCACGATCGTGATTTGACGATTCTGTATCTTGATTTTGAGGAAACAGAATCTCATTGTTGTACTCACGCTCAAAAATGACGAAATATTTCTTTAGAATAGACGACATTCAAATCCTCATAAAAATGAAGATTCAAATTTCCTTACTTTGAGGAAACGAAAACTCGGAGCATTTGCCAGTAATGGAAGCGTCAAAATTAAGGAAAATTTTGTCGTTTTTGAGCATTCATTTTTTAAAGTGTATTGTTTAAATTGAAATTTATCGTTCAAATTTAATTTTAGGACAACAATTATTGTCGTAATTTTAAGTGATGAGAAAATTATGTTAAGTATGATGAAAATTACGCTAAACATTGTGCCGTAAATAATGATAACTCATTTTAATGGTCTTCCATTTAAACGTTACGCCTAATTTTACAAATAAACGATTCTCTAACTGTGATTTCCTTCTTAAGTAACTTTCTGGCGAATTAAAATCGCTTTTGCTGTTTCGACAATGGGAATTTCCTTTTAAATTGACCACACAAGAAAAAAAACGAGAAAGAAAAAGATAAACCTTGAAATAAAATTACTTTTTTCTGTCATCGATTGCAAATCACAAAGTTATATTTCCGATGAATAATAAGCACTTACTTAAAGGTTTCAAACACAAAATAAAAAAATAATAAAACTTTCACTAAAGCATATATCAATTTATCAGAACATTTGATCCAAACATGTTCGACGCAACATATGCAATGAAGCTATCGTCAAATCTTAGCAACATTTACTCTTTAGCCGACAAGAGCGCAAGCTGTTGACCGCTTTCAAAGTGACTTCATATTTCAGTGTTGGAAGTTGAGCTACTTTTAAGATGAAATCATCAAGAGTTTGCTCCTGATTTTACAAACTACACGAGATATTGTTGTTTCGCTCCTCACAGAATCTGATTAGTTTTTCACTTTTTTTAAACAACAAAAGGACAACAAATCTTACTCTTGAGAACAATAGTTCTTTTTTTTTAAAGGAGTTTGTTTAGTTTTTTTTTAAGATAGCGATCCATTGATAAAATTTCGAAAGTTTGTTTGTAGGTCTGATACGAAAATAAACTTCCGTGTTTTAGATTTTAGTCAAAAATATTTTACATAAATGTTATATTGTCTCTTCCGTTATTTTATAAATCAATTTCATTAAGTTTATTGTTTGATATGATGATGTTGATAAAAAATAATTTTTCCGTGAAACAAATAAATAAAAAAATACAAATTAATAAAATGTCAAACTTTAAATAATAAAAATTTATTTCTGGCATCAATAATTTATCATTATTGCATTGCTATAATTTACATATTAAACGATCTTTATGAAAACACTTAGATATTCAAACAAAATATATTAAATATAAAATTCAAAACAAATAATTGATTATTTTACGCACAACTAATATAAAATGTGTTTTACGCAATATTAATTTAAAGTAAATTTTATATTTAAAACTCAGTGTAAAAAATAATCATTGACTACTTTATAAACATTTCTAAAAAAAGTCCAAAATTAGTTTTCTTCAAAATGTCATTCATCAATCAAGTCTAAAAAATAACATTAACCTTTTTATTAATACTTTTTAACGTAACTGAATTATAAAAGAATAATAATAAATTGATTTCAAAATAAGAACATTTCCCTAAAAACACATATGAAGTAGACTTAAATCTTTAAAAATGTAGTCAATTTAGCAAAAAATAAATGAAACAATCGGATAAACAATTAACATTTTTAATGGTGGAATTAAATGTGTTTTTATTAATATTTTAACTTCTTTAAATTCAATGCAAAATGTTCTTGACAAATTACATTAAAATAGTTAAAAGTAACGTTTAGCATACTAAAATAAAGCCATCGCACACTTTTTATAAAAACGCAATTAAATAATATTGTTTTGAATAATATTTCTTTGAATATTTTAGTTACCATTTAATAACAATTTAAAAACGAAGATTGTAGCTCATTCTATTCAATAATAATTTGTCTATTTAAAGTAATAAAAAAAGTAATTAGAATAATACGATACAGAGGCACTATTTTAAGTTTTATACCAGTTGTAAGAATTTAACAATGTTATAATAAAAATGCAATAAAAATTAATAACTCAAATGTTATTGTGCCCAAATTCAAATAACGTTTAAGAAACTTAAAAGTAAAATACATTTCGTAGTTTGTTGATAACCCCGACACGGTATTTCTTTTAGTAATGGGTCACCGAAAAGATTTCATTTGAGGATTTTAAAATTTTATTTCACTCCTTCTTTGAAAGTGTATATATCTTCCCTGTTGCGCCCAAAGAAAAAAACGTAAAAACTTTTACACGTTTTTTTTCATCCTTCCGCATTCCTTTCTAAAGTGCAAAAGATAGGTTTCAAACGCAGTTCCCTGCTTTATAGATTATATATCGACTTCAGGACACATCTCTTTCCACAGAATTCTGTATCTCTCTCTGAAATATTTTATTGTTTTTGGAATCGAAGTAAAAGGGCACAGTAAAAGTCAAGCTTAATATCTACTTTGCAGAAACTGTTTCTGTAAGAAGTTTTTTTCTTTTATTTTTAAGTCAGAGAGAAGACATTTTATTTGCTGTTGTTTGTTTCAACTTGACGTGCTGATTAAAAGGGGCCGTAACTTCTGCGGCATAAAATGTTGAATTAAGGCTTCGGCGAAAAGTTTCTAATTTTATACTTTCAAAATGTCACAATAAACGAGATTTCATTCGAGATTAGCGCCGCGTTCAGCAAAACTAATGGATGTTTTTTTAGAACCCCGTTCTTTTAAAATTCATGTTTCTCGCAAGGTTGGCAATAAAATTGTATTTAAGAAGGAATTTTAAACCCTTCCATTCAAGGTTGGCTTTTTAATAAGTATTTCCCGTGGAGAAACGTAGAAATAATTCGTAGTTTCAAATTCTAAGGATTGTACTTTTATGGATATGACTTTTTATTAAGGCTAAAAATATAATCTAGTATTTAGGAATACATTCAAAACTATAGTATTTAGTAGGGGAAGGAATGGCTTAAAATGGGACACTTTGGTAAAATAGGATACAGTGCATTTGTCTCTTAGAATCTTTCTGTGTGAAATGCAACTATCTTAAATTTTCATTTATATTATTTAATACACTGCTCAAAACAATTAGGGGAGCTCATGGTTTAAACCCTTTCATCCCCAATGATGCCATTTGGAATCATAAGCTTGCTATTTTTTTCTTACTAAGTTGAGCTCGCACATATTTATCATTAAATAGAAGAATCATGTGTTTTAAAGAACAAAAATTTTTTTTATTGAATGAACGTATGAAAAACATGGTAAAATAAAATTTACCCTTAACACTTTTTATGGAATAAATTTACCCTTAATTCTTCACTTTTGAATCGTTTTAAAAAATTGATTTTAACTTTTTTTTTACAAAAAAAGTTTGCTGCTCCCCTAACTGTTATTGAGCAGTGTGTATTACGAATATGAGATATGTTGCTAACTTTGTTCTTAGTTCTTGGGGACATTAAACATGACATTGCGTTTTTCTTTAGTATTTCATTTTGAACGTCTCTCATTTATTATGAAATCCTGCAATGTACTAATTAAATACTTAGACAAAACATTTCAAAGTATTAATTAAAAAAATCTTTTATTTGATCATTCTCATTATTTTAATTGAAAATTATGTGTATTAAAACTAAGTGCAATCTTTTTTTAAATCAAAATTACAAAAAAAACCTTTAAAATATACACTTGAATTTTAGAAATTTAAACAATTAAAGTGGTAGAGGCAATAAAATTAAATTTAATCTTGAAGATATGAACCAGAAATCGAAAAATCTATGAAACGAAATAAACTTAATTTATTTATACAGATTTCTATGGCCTATAATTAAAAACGTATCCGTTGGGGTCCCTTCACAACAGGCAATCGATCACGTGTTCGTGCGGTGACGTCATCTTGTGTTTTGCAGCTGTCCGCAAAATGAAAAAAATGGAAAAAAAAAACTCAATATTCAACCACGGAAGCTTTCGTTTAAATTCCTTATCAAATTCCAATTTTTTTTTAAATATATATATTTGTTTTCAATATTTTTTTTTATAATTTAATTTTTTTATTGAACAAAACCATTTCAAATGAAAAAAAAATATGTTTAGTGCATTTTTTTCTTCAAAATACAGCATTTAAGATGCGCATGAAGATGATTTCAGAATTTGGGGATTTTTCAACCCCAAAATTATAAAATAAATGAATTTTATGAAAGTATTATATAATCATCTTAAACTATTCAGTAAGAAAAATATTTTTTTCCATTGTGATTCGTGCTTGAATGCTCAATTTTTGATCGTGTACAATCTCTGTTAAAAAAAAGTTCTAAAGTCTTCTATTTCACTTTAATTGGTTTTATGTTATTTCAAAATTAATTGTTTCAAATGTAACTTTTGAACTGAAAAATAATATCAATATACTACTAAGTTATTATCCTAATGATAGACTTAAATGAGGCATACAAATTTAAATATTTATTATAAAATTTTTATAGGCTGCCCATGAATTTGCCATTAATTTAGATCATAAGATTTTCAACGCAGATTGTATCTCTAATTTGAATAATATTCTTTAACAAAATAGCAACTTCATAGATTGATAATACTAATGCTAATAACTCAAATATCACAATGAAAATTTTTGCACGAAATCGTTAATTATCGAATTTTGCACCAATTTTTTACAGTTATTTATTTGTCATGGCATTGCAACCTCGGCACGTCAATATGTTTTCAAAATGTCAATAAATTTTACACAACAAAAAAAATGCTTTTTCAATGTCACCTCCAAACAAAGTGGTGAATAAATGTAACTACTTGTAAAAATATAATCTTATGTTCAAGGTTCAAAGAAGCTGCATCCAAAATAAAAAAAAAAACTTAACTTATAAATATAATATAAAATTATTTAATGTGTTACCTTTTTTGTCAACTTTTCTACAAAAACGAAGTCACTTTTTTTACTAAGGCAATACCATAAGAGCTAATTTCCTTCGAAACATTAAGTAAAGTTGTGCAAAATATTTGCTAAGAATAAAATCAAAATTTCAAGGTCCAACAAAGTTCCCATGAAACTAAATATACAAAGTATTACAAAAATACATTTGAGCAGACACTTATTTCGCAAAATGTAATGAAACGTGGAATCACATTTTTTTTCTTAACATTTTATGTACGGTTGGGTAGCGTTTATTTATTTAATAATGTAACATAAGAATAAGCATCATTTTCCCTAAAGTATTAGATAAAGTAATGCGGCAATTTTAATATCCGAGATACCGAGTTCATGGTTCAACAAATTTCTAAAGAATCTTACATTGTAGAATATTACGGAAATCCATTTTGCGAAGACACTTATTTCGTTAAATTTTCCATAAAGCCAGATTATACAAAAAAAAAAAATCAGAATATGCTTCTCTCTAAATACGAAAAAAATGGCAAGAAATGAAACGGTGTTCGGTGTCCACACATATGAAAGCGAAATGCGATCCATTTCAGAGAGAGAAAAAAATAAAGAGTTGACGCAATTGCCTCAAACGGCGTCTGAATTTCACTTAACGACATTCGGCAGCCTATGAACGATTCGCGAACACGCCATAATATGTGTTCAAGTGCAGAGCAGAGCGAAACACACCCTGGGCTTGCATGAAGCACACAAACAAGGAAAAAAACAAATAAAACAAACCCAAGCTTACGCACGCTACTTGCTAATAGATGCGCGTTGAACCCAGATGTAAGCTTGCTTACGTCAAACCTATGCGGGACCGCTATGATGCTTTCGCTAAAACTAAGATACATTAGTTTGATACACACTTACTATAGCATATGCTGATGCCGGTTGCTCAAACGGTGGCTCTTATTGGGAATTTATATGCTCAAGTAAGTACATTTTAATAGGGCTCATCAAGCTCAAAACTAGATAATTGAACTTAATTTGTGTGTGAAGTTTTATTGATTATATGCCATTATTTGATTATAACCCTCATCAATATGCACTTATTTTAGCAATTGGTTTTGTTTTGTTGACGTCATTACTTTTAGCGGTAATTTAAAATTTATATCTATCAATATGGACATTAGTTTAAATTAGTTTGAATATCGTCGCACTAGAGCTACACGAGGGCTATTGGCGACGGGCGTCGTATTCAATATGGACATTACGATTCTATTACTACTTCAATGGTACATGGTTTTAGCACTCAATATTTTATCACGAAAATATTCGCAATGAAACAAATGCGTACATCGAAACGATCTGCCAATAATATTTATAATATGTGTGAAATTACAAAAAAAAAAAACAGCGAAATATTCGTAATTTTTTTTTTTAAATAGTTTTAAAATACGGCTTTTATTAATATGGTTTTGAAACCATCTTTTCGTATCGCCCCTCAACTATTTTCTGCAATTAATATAGATGTGCCTAGAATAAAACAAAGTGAAAAAAATATATTATCTTTCAAAAAATAAGTTATCATTTTAGAGAAAAAAATGTGTTTTATAGTGTAGGCTAAAACATTCGGTATGACATTAGTTAATATATTTTTGTTTGGCCAATACAAACTTAAATGAATTACCCAATAGTCAACATATAATATATATTTATGTATTTATTCACTACTAATATTATAATGCCTCATTAGATATTTACTTATTTAGTTTTAGATTCTAAATTAATGTAAAAAACTCAGTAAATCAAATTACAGAAATGTTATTATCTCACCCTAAATAAGGCTGTATTTATTTAGAAGGTAAAAAAAAAAGTAATTATTATATACAGGTGCAATTTTTTCTAATAATATTCAACAAATTATATTGTTTTATGTTTTCATAACATTTAACGTTTTATCAAATGATAAACGAGAAGCTAATTTCAGAAGAAGATATAAATGAGGTTATAACATACATTAGTATATGTAATATTCACAGCAGCTCATTCAACTTATTCTACAAGATATTTGTATTAAAAAATTGTGAATTTAAAAAGGTAGAGAACTAGAATAGAATTCCTATAAACCGGCTTAATTCTGAATCCATGAAAGCTAGTTGAACGAAAGTGCAGTCAATCTAAAAATAGAGCATATAATTACGAATTTTGAAAATTTTGATGTTAAATGCAATTAGTAACTATTTTGGTACAAATTGATTTATATATCTACGAAAATTCGCGAATTAAATATTTATCATAAAAAATAGTTTAATAGATAACAAGGGAAACTCAATATCACTCTTAGCCCTTTCAGTCCCAATGAGAATTTGGCATCATCATTTTAGAAAAATTGTTTTGCTTGTCTATAGCCATTTATAATATCTTAAAGCATTTAATTAGATTCTTCAAACTTTTTTTCCTACTATAAAATATTTTTTATTAATCCCAATAGATATCTGCCCTATTGTTTTTTTTAAAATTATGATCAGAAACATGATGCCAAATGGCATAATTGTGAAAGGGTTAATAATCAGTTACTTCTTATTATGTTTGAAAAGCGAAAATCAATTGTTTTCGGAAACGAAAG